>PVIW01004551.1:0-47170 GCA_004026585.1 Noctilio leporinus | reverse complement strand
TAAATGCACCAATCAAAAGACATAGGGTAACAGAATGGATAAGACAACATGACCCACATATATGCTGCCTTCAAGAGACCCATCTCAGAACAAAAGATCGACACAGATTTAGAGTGAAGGGATGGAAAAATCAAGCAAATGGACAGGAAAAAAAAGCTGGAGTAGCAATACTGATTTCAGACAAAATAGATTTTACAATGAAGGACATAAAAAGGGACAAAGATGGACATTTCATAATACTTAAGGGAACAATCCATCAAGAAGAAATAACTCTGATAAACATATCACCCAACATAGGAGCTCCGAAGTATATAAGGAAAATTTTGGAGGACTTTAAGAAAGACATAGACAGCAACACACTAACAGTAGGTGACTTTAATACCCCACTATCAACAATGGACAGATCTTCCAAACAAAAAATCCCCCGAGATGTTGTGGCATTGAACAACACTCTAGAGGAAATGGATCTAACTGATGTATACTGAGTCTTTTACCCCAAAGAAGCAAAATACACATTCTTTTCAAATGCACATGGATCATTCTCCAAGATAGACCACATGCTATGTCACAAGACAAGCCTCCACAAATACAGGAAAATTGAAATCATACAAAGTATCTTCTCAGATCACAGTGGCTTGAAACTAGAAACCAATCTCAAGAGAAAAAAACAAAAATTCCCTAACTCATGGAGACTGAATAACATGTTTTAAGCAATGAAGGGGACAATGAGATTAAAGATGAAATCAAAAAGTTCCTGGAAACAAATGACAATGAACACACAACAGCCCAAAACCTATGGGATATGGCAAAGGCAGTTCTCAGGGGGAAATTTATAGCAATACAGGCCTTCCAAAAAAGGTTACAAGAAGTTTATAAAAACGGCCTAACCACAAAGCTGCTAGAACTAGAGGAGCAACAACAAACAAAGTACAGAGCAAGTAGAATGAAGGAAATCATCAAGATCAGAGCAGAACTAAGTAACTCAGGGATTCAAACTACAATTCGAAGAATCAACAGGTCCAGGATCTGGGTCTTTGAAAAAATAAACAAAATTGACAAGCCCTTATCCAGACTCACCAAGAAAAAGAGAGAGAGGACCCAAATAAACAGAATCAGAATTGAAAGAGGGGAAATCACAACTGATACCTCAGAAATACAAAAGATTGTAAGAAATTACTACAAACAACTATATGAGAAAAAATATGACAACCTGGATGAAATGGTCACATTTCCGGAAAGGTACAATCTACCAAAGCTGAACCCAGAAGAAGCAGAAAGCCTAAATAGACCAATAACAACTAGTGAACTTAAAGAAGTAATCTAAAATCTCCCAAAGCACAAAAGCCCTGGACCAGATGGCTACACAGGTGAATTTTACCAAACATTTAAAGAAGAACTAACTCCTATCCTCCTCAAACTATACCAAAAAATTCAGGAAGAGGGAAGACTCCCAAACTCTTTCTATGAGGCCAATATTATTCTCATCCCAAAGCCAGGGCAAGATACAACTAAGAAAGAAAGCTACAGGCCAATATCTCTGATGAACATAGATGCTAAAATTCTCAACAAAATATTGGCCAATCGGATTCAGCAGTATATTACAAAGATCATACACCATGATCAAGTGGGCGTCATCCCAGGGATGCAAGGATGGTATGACATTCGTAAATCAATCAATGTAATACACCACATCAACAAATTGAAAGATAAAAACCATATGATCATATCAATAGATGCTGAAAAAGCATTTGATAAAGAGCAGCAAACCATTTATGATAAAAACCCTCAGTAAAATGGGAATAGAGAGAGCATACCTCAACATTATAAAGGCTATCTATGAGAAACCTGAAGCCAACATCATACTTAACAGACAAAACCTGAAAGCTTTCCCCCTAAGGTCAGGAACGAGACAAGGCTGCCCACTTTCTCCACTTCTATACAACATTGTCTTGGAAGTTCTAGCTATAGCCATCAGAGAAGAAAAAGGAATCAAAGGTATCCAAATTGGAAAGGAGGAAGACAAACTGTCATTATTTGCAGATGATATGATAGTGTACATACAAAACCCGATAGGCTCCACCAAAAACTGACTCAACCTAATCAGCAAATTTAGCAAAATAGCTGGGTATAAAGTCAATATCCAGAAATCAAAAGCATTTTTGTATACCAATAATGAAACAACAGAAATAGAAGCGAAAAAACAAATCCCATTTACCATAGCAACAAGAAAAATAAAGTACCTAGGAATAAACGTAACTAAGGAGGTAAAAGACCTGTACTCAGAAAACTACAGAACAATGAAGAAAGAAATCAAGGAAGACACAAATAAATGGAAGCATATACCATGTTTGTGGATGGGAAGAATTAACATCATTAAACTGTCCATACTACCCAAAGCAATTTACAGATTCAATGCAATCCCAATTAAAATACCAATGACAGACTTCACAGAAATAGAAAAATACTTCAAAAATTTATATGGAGCCAAAAACGCCCACGAATAACCACCACAATCTTGAGAAAGAAGAACAAGGTAGGAGGAATCACAATACCGGACTTCAAACAATACTACAAGGCTACTGTCATCAAAACAGCATGGTACTGGCATAATAAGAGACATATAGATCAATGGAAAAGAATAGAGAGCCCAGAAATTAATCCAGGACTCTACAGTCAACTAATATTTGACAAAGGGGGAAGGAACATCAAATGGAGTAAAAACAGTCTCTTCAACAAATGGTGTTGGGAGAACTGGACAGCAACATGCAAAAAGATAAAACTAGACCACCAACTTACACCATACACCAGAAGAAACTCAAGATGGATAAAGGATTTAAACATAAGCAGTGCCACCATAAAGGTCCTGGAAGAAAATATAGGCAGTAAACTTTTGGATATCCTACACAAAAATATGTTTACTGATACTTCACCAAGGGCAAAGGAAATCAAAGAACGAATCAATAAATGGGACTATATCAAATTGAAAAATTTCTGTTCAGCTAAGAAAATATCAGCAAAATTCAAAGGGAACCAATTGTATGGGAAAACATAATTGCCAATGATACCTCAGACAAGGGTCTGATCTCCAAAATATATAAAGAACTAATGAAACTCAACACCAGGGAGACAGATAGCCCAATTGAAAAATGTGCAAAGGACCTGAACAGACAACTCACTGAGGAAGAAATACAAAGAGCCCAGAGGCATATGAAAGAATGCTCAAGGTCAGTAGTCATCAGAGAGATGCAAATTAAAACCACAATAAGATACCACCTCACACCTGTCAGAATGGCCATCATCAGTAAATCAACAAACAACAAATGTTGGCGAGGATATAGGGCAAAAGGGACCCTTGTACACTGTTGGTGGGAATGTAGGCTGGTGCAGCCACTGTGGAAAATAGTATGGGGTTTCCTTAAAAAACTAAAAATGGAACTGCCTTTTGATCCAGCAATTCCACTACTTGGACTATACCCAAAGAATCCTGAAACACCAATTCATGAGAACCTATGCACACCTATGTTCATAGTGGCACTATTTACAATAGCCAAGTGCTGGAAACAGCCTAAGTGTCCATCAGTGGATGATTGCATCAAAAAAACTTTGGTACATTTATACAATGGAATTCTATATAGCAGAAAGAAAGAAGGAACTTGTACCCTTTGCAACAACATGGATGGAACTGGAGAGTATTATGCTTAGTGAAATAAGCCAGTCAGTGAAGGACAAATATCATATGATCTCACCCATTTCGGGACAATAATGAGCAAAGCTAACAACAAGTGAAACAGAACCAAGTATATGAATACAAGGAATAGTCCTTCAGTGGTCAGGGGAAAAGGGGTTAGGGGGAGGGGGGAGGGAGGAGGCAGAGGCCAGAAAGGGGAGCAGCTTAGACAAAAACCTAGTATAAAGGAACCATGGACACGGACAACAGCGGGGATTGACTTTGGGGGGAATGGGTGGGTGGGGAGCGGGACAGAGGGGAGCAAAAAGGGGATTGATGTAATACAACAAGAATAAAATTTTTAAAAAAGAAAATATCAGCAAAATTCAAAGGGAACCAACTGTATGGGAAAACATAATTGCCAATGATACCTCAGACAAGGGTCTGATCTCCAAAATATATAAAGAACTAATGCGACTCAATATCAGGGACACAGACAGCCCAATTAAAAAATGGGCAAAGGACCTGAGCAGACAACTCACTGAGGAAGATATACAAAGAGCCCAGAGACATATGAAAGAATGCTCAACATCACTAGTCATCAGAGAGATGCAAATTAAAACCACAATAAGATACCACCTCACACCTGTCAGAATGGCAATCATCAACAAATAAACAAAGAAGTTTTGGCGAGGATGCAGGGCAAAAGTAATCCTTGTACACTGTTGGTGGGAATGTAGGCTGGTGCAGCCACTGTGGAAAATAGTATGGGGTTTCCTTAAAAAACTAAAAATGGAACTGCCTTTTGATCCAGCAATTCCACTACTTGGACTATTCCCAAAGAATCCTGAACACCAATTCATAAGAACCTATGTACACCTATGTTCATAGCAGCACTATTTACAATAATCAAGTACTAGAAACAGCCTAATTGCCCATCAGTGGATGATTGGATCAAAAAACTTTGGTACATTTACACAATGGAATTTTATATAGCAGAAAGAAAGAGGAACTTTTACCGTTTGCAACAACATGGATGGAACTGGAGAGTATTATGCTTAGTGAAATAAGCCACTCATTGAAGGACAAATGTCATATGATATCACCCATTACAGGACAATAATGAACATAACAAACAAGGAAAACAGAACCAAATATATGAATACAGAGGATAGGCCTTCAGTGGTCAGGGGGAAAGGGATTGGGGGGAGGGGGGAGGCAGAGGCAAGGGCGGCGAGCAGCTTAGCCAAGAACCTAGTATAAAGGAACCATGGACATGGACAACAGGTGGGATTGACTTTGAGGGGAAATGGGTGGGTAGGGAGGGGGACAAAGGGGAGCAAAAAGGGAATGGATGTAATACAACAACAATAAATTTAAAAAAATCTTTATAGAGAGCAACTATACTTTCTTTTAAGAATAAATATGGTAACTTCTGTAAGGTGCTCAAGTATTTTCATAGAGAAATTCCTCCTATCCTGACTTAGGACTCTTATATCTAATCCTGCTCACACCCTCCAGCTTCTCAGAGAGCAATAACTCTGATCACAGACCACAAATGACACCTTTGCCCTCCCCTGCCCTTGCTCACTTGCCTCTTGTCCTTGGTCTTCCTCATCCTTTATGGCCACCCTCCCACTCTGGACACAGCTATGCTTCTTACAAAGGCCTTTGCCATACCCTGGGATTCCTGTTCCAGCCAACAACCTAATATGAGCAGCACACTTCCTTGGGTACTATCTGTTGTCCATTTTCTGAGACGTTTGAACCCGGTGCCAACTGTGCTGTATTGGACCCCAAGTTTAACAGCCTCATCTAATTGATGAGGCACCTCAAGCACTGCAGGGACTCAGCCATTTCTCCCACTTTATCCTCCCACTTCCTTAGATTTATTCAGCCCAGGTGAGCTTGTCCTTCCTTCTCTACCCCACACATCGCTGCTCTTTCATCCATTTCTGTATTCACTTTTACACTCCTGTGATTCTGAGTCTTTTTCATTACTCATATGAAGCCACAACCCCCATCACCAAATAACAATTATGTTTTTCTCCACCTGATCTTTAAATCTGCTAGAAACATGCTCAGGTGTGTGCAGGATCAAATATTTTCTTCTACCTGATAATATTCCAACAGTAAATGGTCCTAAAACATTGGTGTTCAGAAGGGCTACCTGCAAACATATCTGAAATGAGGATTCTGGTCTTATTACCCTGTAATGCCTGACTCAAAACATCTGGGGTGGGATCAAGCATATTTTAATAAATATTCTGGATGATTCTGATGTGGTTTATTTAAAGCCCACACTTTGAGAAATAATTTTCTAAGATCATTGTCTCAAGAGTCTATCTCTTTTTCTAAAAAGAAACCCATCTTTGCAGTTTGTGCTTCTTCCATCCATCTCTTCTCTCATCATCCCTTCTCCCACTCTACTGACCCTAATCTCAGATGATCATGCAATGACCTCATGCTTACCAATTAATGTCTTGGTGTTTAGATCACATTCTTCTTGTTCTGTCTCTGGAGTTGGGCATAGCCCCTTAACCATTTACACACTTTTTGGAACTTCCAATTTCCTTATCTTGTGTGTGTGCTAAAATATGCATAATGTAAAATTTACCCTCTGACATTTTAGTCATACAATTCAGTGGCATTTAAGTATACTCATAATATTTAGTTATCTTACTTTTAATAACAACATACTGCTCAAATTGTCTTTTTACATCTTAAATTCTTATCCAAAAAAAGTATTCCTTACAGTCTCTTCCTTCTTCTGGTTGTTAAATTCCTGCCCTCATTCCTGTTCCCAAAAACTTTCTACACTGGCTCCCTCAATCCTCTCTTCTCTGTAGTTGGGATTTCTAGTTGCTAAACTCCCAAACTTTGACCTCTGATGTACCCAAACATTATCTAACCAAACTTTTAGCTTGTCTCATAAACCCTAAATGCACATTTTGCACTGCTTGAACTTTAGTTCAGTGTTCAACAGATATTTCAGATTCAGCATTGACAAAATTATTTAATCACAATCTCCAGAACTTCCTCTTGCACATTGGTTTATGCAATGGTGCCACCATTTTAATAATCACTCACTCCAACACAAGCCTTGGGATAAATTGTAACACTTTTTACTTAGCTTATTCACCTATACAATTAATTAAAAACCCTTATATCTCAACAAATATTTATCCACATACACGTATTTATTAGATATTTTAAAAGGGTGAGTATTTGAGATACTATGGTAAATAGGAATCTGTTCCTGACCTCAGGAGCTTATGAGCTAGAGGGGAGGCCCTTATAATACCGTGTCATGAAAACCACAGGCTAGCACACCCCAGATCACACCTATAATATCAGATGAGAATTCAGAAGCTGAAAAACCAGCTAAGTGATTCTCAACCTTAGCTTGTATCAGTACCGAAGGAGTGTTTAAAAAATATCACTGGTTTTTATCCTAGGATTATTAGGCCTCTGGTCTGTTCCATCTTCCTAAAATTGGACTAATATATACTAATCAATTTAGTAAAAAATAATTTAAAAATAAAATATACTAATATAATCATATAATATTAAACTTTTTCTAATACAGGAAGGTAGAGAAGTAGATGGGTTATAGATGAAACAGGACTGGTCATAAGTTGATCATTGTGGGAACTGGGTGAAAAGTACATGGAGTTCATTATGCTAGTCTTTCTATTTTGTATGTGTGTAAGATTTTCCATTATAAAATTTGTGTCCGATGAATAGGCGTTAGCAAAATTAACTGGTTGAATATTTCAAACAAAGAAAATATGTAAATGTGCAATGTCCAGGCAGAGTAAAATTATCGTTTTAACTCCTTCTCCTAGCAACAAACCTTGTTTAAGCCTTTATCATCTATCTCCTAGATTGTTATAAACTCAATGCCTGTGATCCTTTGAGATTCACATGTAGAAATCCTACCCCCAACATGATGGTATTAGGAATTGAGGCCTTTGAAAGGTGATTAGAATTGATGAGGTCATGAAAGTGGGGCCCTCATGATAGGACTAGTGCCCTTAAGAAGTCAAGTAAGACTCTTGCTTGCTTTTCCTTGTTGATCTCTGCCATATTAGGCTACAATGAGAAAGTGGACATCTGCAACCTGGAATAAGACCCTTAACAGAACTTGACCATGCCTACCCTTTTCTTGGACTTACAACTTCTAAAACAATAAGAAATAAGTGTATTTTATTTATAAGTCATCCTATTTGTGGCTCTTTGTTATAGCATTACAAACTGACTAACTGGTGCTTCTATCTCCAGTTCCTTCATTCATATTTGTTCTCACTTAATCAATATGTATTTATTAAAAGTCCACTATGTGCTATTCACTACTTTTCTTCTTTGCCCTGAAAATACAGAATGTTACAAAAAAAGAAACAAACCGTATATATAGGAGGGTGAAATAAGTAAACATTCTTATAATGTAGGTCCCTGTGTTACTCTAGCATGATGCTTTCAGTGGGGGAAGTTTTGTACTTGAAGTTGTAACTTTATATCTCCTTTAGACTTATGTAGGTGCTTTTGTGGGTGGGCTGGTTATTCTCTGAGAGCAGCCTCTGTGTTCTGATATTGGAGAGACGGTCTATAAATGCCAGGCCTTTGTCAGGAAGTCATAGTGCCAGCATGGTGCCCAGAACTGAAGTCCTTGTAGGTAGGGTAGGTTATGGGACCAAGAGAAGGTGCTAGCACAAGGAGAGGAGCCATGGCATGAGGCAGCCCACAGACTCCACAGGGAATTCTTAGCTCTGATGCTGCATCCAGAATCAGATCTGGAGGATGGTCTTTCATACCTGGATGAACAGGGGGTTTGCTGCTTCCTGTCACAGGTTGATTGTAGGTCAGGATGCCCAACCATCCAAGCTTTCCAAAACTGGGATATTTTCCAGGATGTGGAGCTTTTACTGTTAGCACTGGTTTGGTCTTGGCTAAACCAGAACTGATGATCACCCTAGTGTAAAGTTTTGCCAATAGAGCCAGAACATTTATTTCCAGTAGAACATTGTAGTAGAAAAGGTGATGTATGGCAGTGTTTAAATTTACATGATACCAATAGGAAAGTTATTATTTTTTTGTCTTCCATCCCCTGAAAACCAACATTTTACTCTCTGCTTTTATAAGTTTTACTCCTTTTAGATTCTACATATAAGTGGTATCATACAGGACTTGTTTCTCTAATTTATTCCATTTAGCATAATATGCTCACAGTCCATCTGTGTTGTTGCCAATGAAAGGAAATTCTTTTCTCAAGACTGACTAATATTCTATTGTGTATGTGTACCACCTCTTATTTTAGCCATCCATTCATTCATGGGCATTTGGATTGTTTCCATATCTTGGCTGTTGACAAACATGAGAAAGCAGATATCTCATCAAAATCCTGTTTTTATTTCTTCTGAATAGATACCTAGACATAGAATTGCTCCATCATCTGGAAGTTTTATTGTTAATTTTTGAGGAACATTTATATGGTGATTAGAATCATTTGTAATCTGAGGCAAATTATCTTTGATCAGTTGATGTCTCCCTGCCCAACATGACTCTTGTTCAATGACAAAAAGAGCAGTCCATGACGTACATGGGAAGAGTCCATACTTCCCCTTCTGCCAAGATATCACCCACCAGACAAGGTCTGAGGAAACTTCATTGTGCTAACTGTAATTTAGACATGCACTAATTTGTTTGGGCTCTGACACGATTAAAGTCACTTCTTAAATTGATATATCATTGCTTTAATAAGCAGATTTTTAGACAAAATAGACTCACTAGAGTGGATACTTTTTGGGGTTCTCAGACCTCTTCTGAAAACTGCCCCACTGATATCAGGTATGGTCCCTACAGTTCTAGAAAAGACAGCTTTACAACTGACTGGACACCAGCCAATTAATTTCACCCTCCAAGGCATATGGTGTGGCCAAGGAATATCTAGTTAGTGGTAGGAACCATATTTATTCAATTCTGTTAAGGGTTAGCTAATAAAGATTTATTAAGGGCCTTCTATGTGTCTGACTGTTTTTGAGATGAGGGGATTTTAAAGATAAAATTCTCTTCTGGGGATGTCCATTTGGAACATCATACCAACTAAGAAGAGAAAGTGGGTTTGCAAAGAAATGGTGAAAATTGTAGAAGTCTTCATGTCAAACCAGAGAGAGAGACCTGGGAATAGAAGAGAGCCTATTTCCAGGTCCTATTCCCTATGTTACATCTTTCCTCAGTCTGGAAGATTTTCTATGTATTCCTAGGACACACTTCCTTTTATCAGGTTGGCCAAAACATTCATAATTTTTCCATAAAATATGACACATTTTTCATTTTCACCAATAACGTTATTGGTTTGGATATTTGTATTTCAGCTCTCTCCCATGTGGTATAACATTGGTTATTCTCAATTAATGTCTCAATTTGACTGCTATCAACTTCAACTGGTCTACCCAACCATGAAGCATCATCCACCAAAATATCTCCAGCATGAAAATTTGCAAACCACTTTTGACAGGTTTAATCAGTCACAGCACTTTCTCCATATATTGTACAAATCTTTTTTGTGTTTCATTTGAGTTTTTACCTTTTTAAAAATAATAATGCATAGCATGCTGAAAATGTTGCAGATCTTCTTCCACCTTCAATATTAAATAGCTACACAAAAATTCACCAATTTTGATATTTTTATAAAATACATGATGATATGGCAGCTTTCAAAATACAATCTAATAAAATTGTTTTGAATGAAGTCAAAGACAAGTTAGCCCTACTAGAGCCATCTTACAGAAAACAAACAAACTTTTTGGCCAAACCAATACTGCACCCTTAAAAGAGGTTGAATGTTGGTCAAATTTGCTTAAATCCATTCCTCTGTTCCCAAAGCATGTTCAGGTTGTTTCTTCTTTAATAGTTTCCCCCAAATTACTACTTAGTGGTGGTGTTTTTTTCTGCTGTATTCCTATTTATGCAAATCAAGAAACAGTAGTTTAAGAGAACACATGCAAAATTCAGTATTATCTTTCCATACCTCCCTGTCTCCTAGAACCTTGAACATTTCATAAAGGAAAGGTAATTCACATAACGTTAACTATTAAACACATTATTTACCAAACATAACAACATTTATTCAGATAACCATTGGGATTTGAACTTAGTCATTCAGTAGCTATTTCCCTTTCCCATTCATCTCTGATTCAAAAAATTTTAGTTTATTTGCAAATGTATTTAAGATTCAAATGTACTCATGTGAGCTGGACTGCTTCTTCCTGGTCATGATGATCCTGGATTTTCTCCTGCATTTTTATAATTAGGAGACCTGGAGTTTTGGTTTATAAAGAGGATGTTTAGTGTTCCAGAAGTTTATAACATAAAATTTAGATTTAGGGGCAATGGAAAGGAATTTCTTTCTTTTAATTATTTTTTATTGATTTTATTATAACAATTTTCCCCATTTGCCTAACCACTGAGCACCCCCTACTCCTTCAGGCAATCCTCACACCATTCATTGTTCATGTCCATGGGTTATGTGTACACATTTCTTGGCTACTACATTTCCTGTACGATTCTGTAACTACCTATTTGTATTTCAAAATCCTCTCACCAATTCACCCATTTCTCCACAACCCTCTCCCATCTGGCAACCATAAAACGCTCTCTGTATCCATGATTCTGTCTCTGTTAGTCTTGCTTGTTGTTTTTTAGATTTAATTGTTGATAGAAAAGTATTTTTAAATTTTTTTGTTGTTATATTACATTCATCTTATTTTCCCCCTCTGCTTTCCCCTTCCCCACCTTTCCTATCCCCTCCCCCACAATCAATCCCACATGTTGTTCATATCCATTAGTCATCCATGCTAGTTCCTAGACTAAACTGTTTCCCTTCCTTGCTTCCTTCTCCCTCCTCCCACCGCCCCTTCCCTCTGCACGCCGAAAGTCTGTTCCTTGTGTTCATGTCTCTGGTTCTGTTTTGCTTGCTTGTTTGTTTATTCATTGCTCTCCTGTATTAAGTGAGAACATATGGTATTTAACTTTTGCTATTTGGGTTATTTCAATAACCATGAAACTCTCCAATTCCATTCATGCTATTGCAAATGGTAGTTCTCTTTCTTTCTGCTGCATAGAACTCCATTGTGTAAATGTACCACAGCCTTTTGATCCATTCATCCAGTGAAGGGCACTTGGGTTGTTTCCAGCATTTGGCTATTGTAAATAGTGCTGCTATGTATATACAGGTGCGTAGGTTCTTCTGAATTGCTGTTTCAGGGTTCTTCAGGTATATTCCTAGCAGTGGAATCACTGGGTCATAAGGCAGTTCTATTCTTAGTTTTTTGAGGAACTTCCATACTGTCTTCCTAGTGGCTGCACCAGCCTGCCTTCTTACCAGTAGTGCACCAGGATTCCCACCCTGCTTCTCCACATCCTCACCAGCATTTGTTGTTTGTTGATTTGTTGATGATGGCCATTCTGACAGGTTTGAGGTGGTATCTCCTTGTGATTTTAATTTGAATCTCTCTGATGGCTAGTGATGTTGAGCATTCTTTCATGTATGTCTTCCTTGGAAAAGTGTTTGTTCAGGTCTTTGCCCATTTTTTAGTTGGGTTGTTTGTCTTCCTGGTGTTGAGTCATATTAGCTCTTTATATATTTTGGAGATCAAACCCTTATCTGAGGTGTCATTGGCAAATATGTTTTCCCATGTGGTTGGTTCCCTTTTTATTTTGCTGACATTTTCTTTAGCTGAACAGAAACTTTTCAGTTTGATGTAGTCCCATTTGTTTATTTGTTCCTTTATTTTTTTTGCCCTCAGAGCTATATCAGTGAAAATTTTGCTGTGTGGGATATCTGAAAAATATTTTTTTGCCTATGTTTTCCCCTAGGGCTTTTATGGAGTCATGGCTTATGCTTAAGTATTTTTCCCATCTTGAGTTTATTCTGCATGGAGTAAGTTGGTGGTCTATCTTAATTCTTTTTGCATTTGCCTGTCCCAACACCACTTGGTGAAGGGGCTACTTGCACTCCATTTTATGATCTTTCCCCTTTTTTCAAATATTAGTTGTCCATAGAGTCCTGGGTTTATTTCTGGGTTTTCTATGTTGTTCCATTGATCTGTTAGTCTGTTCTTGTGCCAGTACCAGACTGTCTTGATTACTATGGCTTTGTAATATAGTTTGATATCTGGTATTGTGATTCCTCCTACTTTGTTCTTCTTTCTCAAGATTGCTGTAGCTATTCAGGGTCATTATATGAAATTTTTAACTATTTGTTCTAGTTCTGTGAAATATGACATTGGTATTTTATTAGGGATTGTATTGACTCTATACATGGCTTTGGGTAGCACAGACTTTTAAAGACATTAATTCTTCTTAATTGTGATCATGTATATGCTTCCATTTGTTTATATCTTCCTTAATTTCTTTCTTCAGTGTTCTGTAGTTTTCCAAGTATGAGTCTTTTATCTCCTTGATTAAATTTATTCCTAAGTACTTAATTTTTTCGGTTTTATAGTCAACAAGATTTGTTTTTTAGCTTCTTTCTCTGATGTATCATTGTTGGCATATAAAATTGCCTTTGATTTCTGAATATTGACTTTGTATCCTGCTATTTTGTCAAATTCATCCATTAGGTTAAGTAGATTTTTAGTGGAATCTATAAGATTTTCTAAGTAAACTATCATGTCATCTGCAAATGACAATTTTACTTCCTCCTTTCCAATTTGGATGCCTTTGATTCCTTTTTCTTGTCTGATTGCCATGGCTGGAACTTTCAAGATTATGTTGATTAGAAATAGAGTGGGCACCCTTGCCTTGCTCCTGAAAGACTTTCAGTTTTTACCCATGAGTATGATGTTAGCTGCAGTATTTTCATATATGGCCTTCATTATGTTGAGATATGTTGCCTCTATACTCATTTTGCTGAGCATTTTTATCATAAAAGGGTTCTGTACTTTATCAAATGCTTTTTTGGCACCTATTGATATAATCATATGGTTTTTGTTGTTCAGTTTATTTATGTGGTGTATTACATTTATTGATTTGTGAATATTTTACCATCCTTGCATCACTGGAATAAATCACACTTGGTCATGGTGTGTGATTTTTAAAATATATTGCTGGATCCAATTGTTGAGAATTTTTGTGTCTGTGTTCATCAGAGATATTGGCCTATAGTTTTCTTTCTTTGTTGGGTCTTGACCTGGTTTGATGTTAGAATAATACTGGCCACATAAAATGTTTGTGAGTCTTCCCTCTTATTGGATTTTTAAAAATTGTTTGAGAAGGATAAGGGTTAGTTCTTCCCTAAACTGGTAGAAATCCCATGTGTAGCCATCTGGTCTGGGGCTCTTGTGTGCAGGAAGTTTTTTGAATACTTCTTCAATTTTGCTAGTTGTTATCAGCCTATTCAGGTTTTCGGCTTCTTCTTGATTGAATTTTGGTAGGTTATACATTTCTAGAAATTTGTCCATTTCACCCAGATTGTAAAATTTATGATCATGTAGTTGTATGTAGTAATTTCTTATAATCATTTGTATTTCTGTGGTATCGGATGTGATTTCTCCTCTGTCATTTCTGAATTTGTTTATTTGGGTCCTCTCTGCTTTTTTCTTGATGAGTCCAGTTAATAGCTACTCAATTTTGGTTATCTTTTCAAAGAACCAGCTCCTGGATTTCTTGATCTTTTGAAATGTGCTTTTAATCTCTATGTAATTTAATTCTGCTCTTATCTTGTTAATTCCCTTCCTAATAGTTGCTCTGACTTTATTTGTTGTTGCTGGTCTAGTTCTTGAAGCTTTATGGTTAGGTTGTTTGTATAAGTTTCTTCTAGCCTTTCTACATAGACCTGTATTCCTATGAATTTCCCCCTGATGACTGCCTTCACTGTGTCGCATAGGTTTTGGGGTATTGCGAATTCATTTGTTTGCAGATACATTTTTATTTCTTCTTTGATCTCATCATTAACCCATTCATTAATTAATAGCATGTTATTCAGTCTCCATGAATTATAATGTTTTTGGAATTTTTCCTTGAGATTGGTTTCTAGTATTAGGTGATCTGAGACGATGCTTGGTATGATTTCAATTTTTTTAAATTTATTTTTATTGCTGATGTATTACATTCGTACCATTTCCTCCCCCTTCTCTCCACTTCCACATCCTTCTATTCACCACCAAAGTCAATCATGCTTGTTGTCCATGTCCATGGGTTATCCATGTTACTGCCTTGACTAAAATGTTCCCCTTCTTTGACTCCTCCTCCCCCATTATCCCTCAAACTCCCCTCTGCACACTGAAAGTCTGATCCTTGTATTCATGTATCTGGATCTGTTTTGCTTGTGTTTTTTTTGTTTGTTTGTTTGTTTTGTTCATTAGTGTTCTGTAATGTGTGAGATCATATGGTATTTGTCTTTCACTGACAGGCTTATTTCACTAAGCAAAATACTCTGCAGTTCCATCCATGTTGTAGCAATAGGTAAAAAAGCTCCTTCTTTCTTTCTGCTGTGTAGTATTCCATTGTGTAAATGTACCAAAGTTTTTCATCCATTCATCCACTGATAGGCACTTAGGATGTTTCCAGCACTTGACTATTATAAATGGCACTGCTATGAAAATAGGGGTCCATAGGTTCTTATGAATTGGTGTTATGGGGTTCTTTGGGTATAATCCTAGTAGTGGAACCACTGGATCAAAAGGCAGTTCCATTGTTAGTTTTTTAATGAAATTGCTTTCTGTTTTCCATAGTGGCTTCCCCAGTCTGCATTCCCACTGACAGTTCACCAGGGTTCTCTTTTTTCCACATCCTTGCCAGCACTTGTTGCTTTTTGATTTGTTGATGATTGCCATTCTGACAGGTATGAGGTGGTAGCTTATTGTGGTTTTAATTTGCATCTCTCTGATGGCTAGTGATGTTGAGCATTCTTTCATATGCCTTTGGGCCCTTTGTATGTCCTCCTCAGAGAGGTGTCTGTTCAGGTCCTTTGCCTATTTTTTTAATTGGGCTGTCTGTCTCCCTGGTATTGAGTCACATAAGTTCTTTATATATTTAGGATATCAAACTATTGTCTGCGGTATCATTGGCAAATATGTTTTCCTACACATTTGGTTCTCTTTTGATTTTGCTGGTGTTTTCTTTGGCTGAACAGAAAATTTTCAGTTTGATATAGTACTATTTGTTCATTTGTTCCTTTATTTCCTTTGCCCTTGGAGAAGTATCAATGAAAATATTTCTGTGTAGTATATCTGAAATTTTACTTCCTATGTTTTCCTTAAGGATTTATTATTTTACAGCCTCAGTTTAAGTCTTTTATCCATCTTGACTTTCTTCTGGTGTATGGTGTAAGTTGGTAGTCTACTTTTATTTATTTTTTTGCGTGATTCAGTCCAGTTCTCCCAACACCACTTGTTGAAGATGCTATTTTAACTCCATTCTATGTTCCTTTACCCTTGGTTGAATACTAATTGACCATAGAGTCCTGGATTTATTTATGTGCTCCCTCTTCTGTTCCATTTATCTATATGTCTATTCTTATGCCAGTACCAGATTGTTTTGATTACAGTAGCCTTATAGTATAGTTTGATGTCTGGTATTGTGATTCCTCTTATCTTGTTCTTCTTTCTCAAGATTGCAGTGGTTATTTCTGGTTGCTTTTGCCTCCATATAAATTTTTGAAGTATTATTTCTATTTCTGTGAAGTTTGTCATTGGTATTTTATTTGGGATTTCATTGAATCTATAGATTGCTTTGGGTAGTATGGACATTTTAATGATGTTAATTCTTCCCATCCATGAACATGGTATATGCTTCCATTTATTTGCATCTTCCTTACTTTTTTTCTTCAATGTTCTGTAGTTTTTTGACTGCAGGTTTTTTACCTCCTTGGTTAAGTTTACTCCTAGGTACTTTATTTTTCTTGTTGCTATGGTAAATGGGATTTGTTTTCTTGTTTCTATTTCTGATGTTTCATTATTGCTATACAAAATTGCTTTTGATTTCTGGATATTGTCTTTATATCCAGCTATTTTGCTAAATTTGATTATTAGGTTGAGTAAGTTTTTGGTGGAGCCTATCGGGTTTTGTATGTACACTATCATGTCATCTGCAAATAATGACAGTTTGACTTCCTCCTTTCCAATTTGGATACCTTTGATTACTTTTTCTTCTCTGATAGCTATGACTAGAACTTCCAAGACAATGTTGAACAGAAGTGGAGAAAGTGGACAGCCTTGTCTTGTTCCTGATCTTAAGGGGAAAGCTTTTATTTTTTGTCCATTAAGTATGATGTTGGCTTCAGGTTTCTCATAGATGGCCTTTATGATGTTGAGGTATGCTCCCTCTATTCCCATTTTGCTAAGGGTTTTTGTCATAAATGGTTACTGTACTTTATCAAATGCTTTTTCAGCATCTATTGATATGATCACATGGTTTTGTTCTTTCATCTTGTTGATATGGTTTATTACATTTATTGATTTGCAAATGTTGAACCATCCTTGTATCCCTGGGATGAAACCCACTTGATCATGGTGTATGATCGTTGTAATGTACTGCTGAATCCAGTTGGCCAATATTTTGTTGAGAATCTTAGCATGTATGTTCATCAGAGAAATTGGCCTATAGTTTTCATTCTTAGTTGTGTCTTGACCTGGTTTTGGGATTAGAATAATATTGGCCTCATAGAAAGAGTTTGGGAGTCTTCCCTCTTCCTGCATTTTTTTTTTTTTTTTTATAGATTGAGAAGAATAGAGGTTAGTTCTTCTTTAAATGTTTGGTGAAATTCCCCTGTGTAGCCATCTGGTCCAGGGCTCTTGTGCTTTAGGAGATTTTGGATTACTTCTTCAATTTCACTTGTTTTTATTGGCCTATTCATGCTTTATTCTTCTTTTGGATTCAGTTTTGGTAGATTACACATTTCCAGAAATGTATCCATTTCACCCAGGTTGTCATATTTCTTGTTATACAGTTGTTTGTAATACTTTTTTACAATTTCTGAAGTATCAGTTGTGATTTCTCCTCTGTCATTTCTGATTCTGTTTATTTGGGTCCTCTCTGTCCTTTTCTTGATGAGTCTGGATAAATGCTTGTCAATTTTGCTTATTTTTTCAAAGAACCTGCTCCTGAACTTGTTGATTCTTCAAATTGTAGTTTTAGTCTCTATGTCATTTAATTCTGCTCTGACTTGATTATTTCCTTCCTTCCCCTTGCTCTGGGCTTCATTTTTTACCCTTTTCTTGCAGCTTTATGGTTAGGTTTGTGTAAATTTCTTCTAACCTTTTAAGATAGGCCCATACTGCTATGAATTTCCCTCTGGTTTTGGGCTATTGTGTATTCATTAATCATTTGTGTCCAGAAACTTTTTGATTTCTTCTTTGATCTCTTTGTCTACCCATTCCTTACTTAATAGCATGTTATTCAGTCTTCAGTAATTGAGTATTATTATTTTGTTCCCTTGATGTTGGTTTCTAGTTTCAAGCCATTGTGATCTGAGAAGATTCTTGGTATGATTTCAATTTTCCGGTGTTTGTGGACACTTGTCTTGTGACCTACCATGTGATCTATCTTTGAGAATGTTGCATGTGCATTTTTAAATAATGTGTATTTTGCTTCTTTGGGGTGATAGGTTCTGTACATATTAATTACATCTATTTAATCTAGAGTGTTGTTCAATGTGATATTATCCTTGATGTGTTTTGTGTGGAAGTTCTGTTCATTGTTGATAATGGGATATTAAAATCCCTTACAATTACTGTGTTGTTGTCCATATCCTTCTTGAAGTCCTCCAAGATTTTCCTTCTATATTTGGGTGTTGCTACACTGGGTGCAGACATATTTACCAGAGTAACATGTTCTTGATTATTCCCTTAAGTGTTATGAAATGTCCTTCTTTGTCTCTTTTTATGGCCTTCATCATAAAATCTATTTTGTCTGAAATAATTATTGCTACTCCAGCCTTTTTTTCATGTCCATTTGCTTGCTATATTTTTCCATCCCTTCACTTTCAATCTGTGTCTATCTTTTGTTCTGAGGTGGGTCTCTTGAAGACAGCATATATATGGGTCATGTTTTCTTATCTGTTTGGCTACCCTATGTCTTTGATTGGTGCATTTAATCCATTTACATTTAAGGTTATTATTGATTGACACTTATTTGTTGCCATTTTCCCACTTTGTACCTATGTTCCTCTTTGGCTCTCTCTGTTTCCTCATTTTTTTTTTTTTTTTTTTTTTTTTTTTTTTTTTTTTTTTTTTTTTTTTTTTTTTTTTTTTTTTTTTTTTTTTTTTTTTTTTTTCTTTTTTAAAGCAGACCCTTTAGCATTTTTTTTGCAATACTGGTTTGGTAGAGGTGTATACTTTTAGTCTTCTTTTGCCTGGGAAACTCCTTATTTCTACTTCCATTTTGAATGAGAGCCTTGCTAGGTAGAGTAGTCTTGGTTACAGGCCTTTGTTTACCATTACTTGGAATATTTTTTGCCATTCCCTTCTGGCTTGAATTGTTTCTGTTGAATAATCATTTGATAGCCTTATTGGAGCCCTCTTATGTGTTATTTGCTGTTTCTCTGTTGATGCATTTAGGATTCTCTCTTTGTCTTTGAAGTTTTCCATTTTCATTATAATGTGTCTTGGAGTTGGTCTGTTTGGGTTGATCTTCATTGAGATCCTCTGTGCTTCTTGTACTTGAGTAATGTTTTCACTCATCATGTTAAGGAAATTTTCTATCATGACTTTTTTGAACAGGTTTTCCATTCCTTGTTTCTCCTCTCTTTTTGGTATCCCTATGATATGGATGTTAATGCATTTCATGTTGTCCTGCCACTCTCTTTAAACCTCTTCATTCTTGTTCAGCCTTTTTTTCATTCACTTGTCCTGTCTTGGAATATTTTTCTACAGTGTCCTTCAACCAGTTGATCCAGTCCTCTGCTTCCTGTAGCATACTATTGATTCCTTCTACTGTATTCTTCAATCCAAAAATTGTATTCCTCATTTCCTCCTGGCTCTTACTGATAGTTTCTAAGTCCTTTTCAATGCTGGTATAGCTCTCAGTAAGTTCCTTGTAACTTCCCTGGAGTTCTTTGTAGTTCCCATGGAGTTGTTTATAGTTTTCTTTGACCTGGCTGAGCTCATTGAGCTTCTCTGTCATCATTCTTTTGAATTCCATATCTTAACAGTTTGCTGCCTCTGTTTCATCTAGTCATCTTTCCGGGGATTCCTCCTTTCTTTCTGGTGGGGGACTGTTTGTTTTTCTCCCCATTTTTTGGTTTGGTTGTAATCTAATCATACTGTGCTCAGCTGCCAGGCTAAGGAACTGCTAGGCTGTAAGGGTTGATTCAGTTGTAATCCTATTGCTCTGTGATCCACTTCCAGGCTCTTTTATAGCTTGAGGAGATAGACCAATGCAGTTGTAAATCAACGAATCTGTCATCAGCTGCCACGCTCAGGTTCTGCTCAGCAGGACAGACAGTTTCAGTTGTAAATCACTGAATCTGTGATCAATTTCTAGGCCCAGGTATGGCTGGGGGAGATTGACCAGCTCAGTTGGAAACCAATGAATCCATGATCAGTCACCAGGCTCACACACCATTGTTCAGGATTGGCTGACTGACCCAGCTGTAAATCAGAGAGTTTGTAATCATCTGTCAGGCCCAAGAGCTGCTGGGGAAGAAATATCACTTCAGATGCAAACTATTGTATCTGTGCTCAGACAGGGAAGTGCCGGAGAGATTCATTTAGATGTAAATCAAAGAATTGTGATCAGGCATCAGGCTCAGGCACCGCTGGGTAGTGCAAACTGCTTCCAGTGGGTGGGACTTTGAGGACCCCTGATATGGAAGCCACTTGGTACAGTGTAGTCCACCTGAGGTGCAGGAATCTCCATAGCTTCTTCCCCACTTCTCTACTCCAAGCTACTGACACAAATTCTCTCCAAGTGTCTCAAGTCCACTCTGCCCTCCCTCCACTGGAGCCCCGGGTAGGTGGGTGCCAATGTATTTTCACTGTGGTCACCTTAGTTGTCCTCTGTCTTCAGCACTCTGTTAGAATACTAAACCCAGTGCTTTCTGTCCTTCTCAGCTGTATGCTGTTTTACTCTCTGTCATGTTGCTGAAGGCTGGGAAATCCAGCTGGGGCACCAGAGCCCATCCTTCCCAGGTAGAGCTGCTGGCTCTGTTTCTTCAGTTGCTGCCTCCCGTGAGGGCCCAGCCATCCTGATCTGTTCTGTCTGTGGTTATAAGACTTCTTTCCAGCTGGTGTTCTGTTGGTAACCCCAGCTGATTTTTTTTTCTCCAAAAAAATAATTCCAGATGGGACCTGGGAGGAGATTGGTGTAGCTCCACTTACTCCTCTGCCATCTTTGTCCTCTCTGATTTCAATTTTCTTAACTTTGTGGAGGCTTGTCTTGGGTCCTACCATGTATTCCAACTTTAAGAGTGTTCCATGTGAATTAGAGAAGAATGCGTATTTCACTTCCTTGGGGTGAAAATTCTGTATATACCAGTTAAGTGTATTTCAGATAGAGTGGTTGTTCAATGCTACAATGTCCTTGGTGGTTTTTTTTTTTTTTTTTTTTTTTTTTTTTTTTTTTTTTTTTTTTTTTTTTTTTTTTTTTTTTTTTTTTTTTTTTTTTTTTTTTTTTTTTTTTTTTTTTTTTGCTTAAAAGATCTGCTCATTGTTGATAATGGGATATTAAAATCTCCTATTATTAGTGTGTTGCTTTCTATATCCTTCTTGAAGTCCTCCAAGGTTTTCCTCACATATTTGGGTGCTCCTATGTAGGGGGAATATATGTTTACAAGAGTTATGTCTTCTTGATGGATCGTTCCCTTAAATATTATGAAATGTCCTTGTTTGTCTCTTTTTGTTCTAAAATCCATTTTGTCTGCTATAGATATTCCTTCCCCAGCCTTTTGTCATGTCCATTTGCTTTAAATATATATTTTTTCACCCTTTCACTTTCAGTCTGTGTTAATCTCTTTTTCTGAGTTGAGTCTCTTGAAGCCAGAATATATGTGAGTCATGTTTTCCTATCCATTCAGCTACCCTGTGTCTTTATTGGTGAATTTAATCTGTTTACACTTAAGGCTTTTATTGACAGGTATTTATTCATTGGCATTTTTCCCCTTTGTTCCTGTATCCATTACTGACTCTTTCTGTTACTTCATCTTTTTTTTAAATATCTTATTGTTGTATTACATCCATTCCCTTTTACTTCATCTTTTTAAAGCAGACCCTTGAGCATCTCTTATAATGCTAGTTTGGTGGGGGGTGTATTCTTTTAGCTTTCTTTTGTCTGGGAAACTCCTTATTTCTCCTTCCATTTTGAATGAGAGCCTTACTAGGTAGAGTATTCTTGGTTGCAGGCCTTTGTTTTCCATTATTTGCACAAGTTTTTTGCCATTTCCTCTGGCTTGTATTGTTTCTATTAAGAAATCATTCGATAACTTTATTGGAGCTCCCTTATATGTTATTTGCTACTCCTCTATTGATGCTTTTAGGATTCTTTCCTTGTCTTTGAAATTTGCCATTTTAATTATGATGCCTCTTGGAGTGGTCCTGTTTGGAGTCATGTTCATTGGAACCCTCTGTGCTTCCCAAACTTGAATGACATTTTCACTCATCAATTTAGGGAAGTTTTCGATCATTACTTTTTCCAACAAGCTTTCTATCCCTTGCTTCCCTTCTCCTTCTGGTATCCCTATGATATGGATATTGTGGAATTTCATGTTGTCCTGTATCTCTCTTTAAAATTCTTCATCCTTTTTCACCTTGTTTCACTGTCTCATTATTTTTTCCCATGTTGTTCACCAATTCACTATTCAGTCCTCTGTGTCCTCTAATCTGCTTTGGATTTCCTCTGTTGTGTTCTTCAGTTCCGGAATTACATTCTTCATTTCCTCTTGGTTCTTACTGATGACTTCTATGTCCTTTTTAATGCTGGTATAATTTTCAGTATGTTTCTTGTAGAGTCAGTGGAGTTCTTTCTAATTTCCTCTGAGCATCATTGAGCTCATTTAGCTTTCTTATAACCATTTCTTTGAATTCCATGCCTGATAGTTTTCTTGTTTCTATTTCATTTAGCAGTCTTTCTGGGGATTCCTCCTTTACTTTAGTTGATGGACTTTTTCTCCCCATTTTGGGTGTCTGTTGTTTTTGTTTTTTGGATTAATCTGCTATGACTCCTTGCCTTCGTGAAGTGCCCTTCTGTAGCAGGAGATTTGTGGAGTTCAGTGGTGCAGTCTCCTAGATTTCCTCAACTTGTTGCTCTTGGGGTGCCCGTTAGGTCATTAATTTGGGCTGTCTGGTGGTATTTTGGTTTTGGTTTATGTGTTGCCCCTTGATGAGTTTTTCACTCCAACTGGCTAATTGAGAGACATTCCTTCTACTACATCATATACTGTTATTGAGCTGCTCCTAAAACAGAACCACCAGTCCAGGCAAAATAACCATACCTTCAAAGATATCTTACACCCTTAATCCCATTTTCAACTGTATATGAGACTAGCAAAATACCCATTACCCTCAAAGGTAACCTCCACCCTTAATCACACCCTCAGCTGAAAATGAACCAGTCTTAGCAAGGATGTAGATATCATAAGACTATTATAAGAGGAGAAAAACAATTGAGTTGACTAAAATATAGATAATTTTGAAAAATGTAAAGGAGTAGCAAATATAGTGGCAACAAGTGGTAGGGGAATGTGAGGGGGAAAGCAAACTTTGCCTCTTATATTGAAATGGGGAGGAGGAGGGTCAGAATGCAGTGAGTTTAAGTGAATAGTATTGAGCCTCATTAGAAGTTACATATATTATATTTGCATATATGTACCTATATATAGATACTGTGAGAGAACAAACATACATAAGTGAAAAAACTACCATAAGGAAGTTGATTTGGAAAAAGTAGTGAAAAAGGAAAAAAAAAATGAATTTAAAAAATGTGAATCCAGCTGGTGAGTAAGTTTAACCATAGCACTATCAACAACATATGAGCTGTAATATCTATAGGTAAAATGGGAGTGTGAGCTACAAAGGAGAAAAAGAGAGATTAAGAGGTGTTTGGAGGAAGAGGAGCTGGTTTATAACTTCCCTTAGATTTATAGCTAAGTTATATAGCTATGTTTGTAAAGATACCACACTTACCCATCCACCCTCAATGAACACTGATTGGTTAAGGTGGAGTGGGGACAGTGTGTTTTTTGAGCAGAGAAAAGAATGTGTTGCACCTAGTAGTGCACACATGCACACACACACACACACACATACACACACACAAGGTTTTAAGAGACTGGAGAGGAGAAGAATATTCAGAGTGAGAAATGGAAATGAGTTGTAGCAGGAGAGAAAATAGACTTTAAAACAAGAGTAGGAAGAGGATCTTGGATAGTTAAATGAATTGAGAGAAGGGAGGAGTAAAAATATGGGATTTGGGACACACTATAATATAAACAGTATTAACTTAAAATGCACTAATTGTGAGGGCTAGAAGTGACTTTTGAAAAGGATATGTTAGGAATTAATAGTTCATGTAGCTCTTGGTGTAACTTAAGTGCTTGAGATTAGCAGCAAACCATCTCCTGAGTCTGCTTCTTTTTCCTTGATCAAGTTTCTTCAGTCTACAGTCAGGCTGTGAAGTCTTGGAGTGGCAGGGCCTATCACTGTTACAGTCAGGGCTGGTTCTGAGTGCTATGCTCCCAGTAGACTGACCCTCCAGTAGCTGAGCTGAGTATTTTGGGACCCTCCCTTTGCATGCTGGTCCTGCACAGGCGATGCCAACCCCTCCCGTGCCAGCTCCTTGAGGTTTCTGCTGGTGGTGGGTCACTGCTTGTTGCACCTGCAGCAAACTCCCCTCTCATGAAGTTTCCACACTGCAATTTCCATGGGAGTCTGTGAAACACTGTGTGAGAGTGGGCCTCCCCTCCTGCTGGGGCTCTGAGCTGCCCTCTCTCCAGGTATGTGGCAGCAGTGCAGTTTTTCACCTTCCCTCTGCTGGAGCCAGTGTGCCCTTCCTCCCACTCCCACTCTCCTCCTCCACCTCTGACTCTGGTAGCCACCCTTGCGCTCTCTCAACCTCTGAAATGCAGCTCTCACATAGGTCCTCCACTGCAGGAGTTCAATTCCTCAATCCTCCTTAGTCTGCACTTAGGGTCCACACTTCACTCTCTGTGTGGGCTGAGTACATTCTTCTATTATAGTTGAGACTTGATTGCTAGTGGCAGGTTAATGGGAGAAATTTACCCAGGCCAGTCAGCTGCAAGGACTTGCTGTGAACACCAATCTCTATTCTCCATGGAGGATCAGCTGTGCAGGGGCAGGGTAGTGGTGCTCCAACATTGTCTGTAGCTGCCCATTGGTGTGCAGGCTCTAGGATTTCACAATTGGTGCAGTCTAAGGTCAGAGCCCACATGTGTTCTTCCCAGGGCTACCCTGCATGAGCTATAAACAATATGAGATGGCTGCTATTGTGCTAGGCTTGAGAATCCCAGGGGAAGCCAAGCTGTGAATCTAGGCTGGTTGCTGTTAGTGCCATTCCTGGGGCCACTTAGCAAGAGGTATGGGGTCTGGGGAGTGGTGACTTACTGAGGCCACTTGCTTGTTTGATAGGATTTAAAAAGTTGTGAAGCATGAGCCAAAAGCAGCCATTCATACCTTGAATGGGCTCAAAAGTTGGGTGCGACAGACTCTCAGGGATCTCCAGGGAGGGTAAACAGTGTTAGCCAGGTTGATGGAGTCTCAGATATGGCACTTGTCTGCTGGCTTTGTGGCTCTATGTGGGGAGGGTTCAGAAAAGGTGCAATGGCCTCTGCCTGCTTTTTCTCTCTGGGAGAAAGCTCTCCCCAGCTCCTATGCTGATGCCAGATACCTCAGTTCCTCCCTGTATGCCATTTGTGGCTTTCAATCTGCTACACCAGTGCCAGAGCTCAGAGGGCTTAAGTCTGAATAAGTTCTTTGGTTGGTTCTTTAAGGGGAACTGCTTGCTACTCCAGCAATTTCTTCCACAGACAATCTTCACAGATTTCTGCAACCAGAAGTTATTCAGACTTATTTTCCTGGCAATGGAACCCTGGGCTGGGGGCCTGGTGTGAGGCTGTGACTTGCTGCTGATAAGATAGCCTCCTTAAATTTTTATCCACCACATGTGAATGTGAGACCAACCCATTCCACATCTTTACCTTTCCTGCTAGCCTGGATAAATGTTTCTCTAATTCTGTAGTTGTCAGACTTCCATTTAACTTGATTTCTGATGGCTCTGAATGATGATCATTCTACATTTTAGTTGTAATTTTGATGTGGTTGTGTAAGGAGGTGAGTCGTGTTTAGCTATGCTGCCATCTTGACCAGAAGTCAGCTTTGTATTAGAAAGAGATTTCAGTGAATAGTTCAATCACATGGATTAACTGGAAATGCTGAATAAAGGATATGAGCCTGGTAATTCAACCCATGCTCTGAGAAATTCTAGAAAAAGAGAGGAAATGAGTTCAGTGCAAATGTCAGGTGGCTTGGCAAAGACAGAGCTAAGGTGGTCCTTCTACACCTCCTCCTTCCTCCTGGCCCCTGGCAGACTCCAGGAAGCATAGAAACCTAGCTACTAAAAATGCCCATATCAAAGAGTTGGAGCCACCTGTACCCCTAATCTTCTGGGACCAGAGTTTGGGAAACTACAGTCCACAGACTAAATGCAGCCCCAGGTTCTCATTGTTATTATAAAATTTTCTTGGCAAACATCCCTACTATTTGTTCATGTACTGCCTGTGGCTGTTATGCTATAACAACAGAATTAAGCAGGCACAACAGAGACAAAACCTAGAATATTTATTATCTGGTTATTTTCAGAAATATTTTTCCAGCCTTTGTTCTCAACCCACACTGAGTAAAAAACATCAGGAAAACTTTTGCAAGGGTTCTAGCACTTTCTAACTTGTGACTAAGCCTACTTCAGACTAAGTTTATGGGAGTGGTACATTAACTCATTCTATTTGGAGTTCAAGTGGAAATGTTATCAGAAGCCATTCCCTTGATCAACGTTGACGGCATTCTTAGATAAGCTATAAATTTATTCTCAGACTCCCCATTAGGGATTTCATGTTTTTCTGGGTTGGGTGCAGCAAGCATTCAATTGTGCCACAGTTACTGATGTCAGGGGGTGAGGTGAGACCTGTCAGGTAGAGGCTGCCACTGGCCACAGGATAAACTTTCTGCTCCTCCTTAGCCCTCACTTCTCTATGTAGTTCAGCTCATGTTTTTTGCTCTCCATTATGTTAAGTTCTGTGTGTAATATAAAACAAAAATGTTACAAACATGGCATCCTCCAGAAGCTTACAATCTTTCTAACATTCCTAATAACTCTACAAACATCAAACAATTATAATTCCCCTTCAAAAAGGGCAGAAACCAAATAGAAAATTAGGTTATAAGTCTATTAAGACAAGAATGAAAAAATGGGACACTTAGAAAACAGTGAAAAGAAAGTTTTTTTGCTTTCAGCATATGTTCTTTTTCAGCATATTACTTCAAATGATCAGGACATATTTTCCCAGAATTTTAAAATAGTCCAAGAGAACATGAATGCAATATGAGAGAACCACTTAATTATACAGGTTCTGGGATAAAATGTTGAAAATTGCTGGCAGCTGACATCAGAAGAGATATATATATAATAGATTTCCATTTTGAAACTTGTGATCCTCACCTGACAGGCCTCTACTGAGGAAAAGCCCTCAAGGGGAGAGACAGCTGCAAGGTCCATGAAAATAAAACACATTTCTGGGGCAAGCCAGGCAGCGGTCTTTTGGAAAATGTGTTGAAGGTAGAGAGATAGTTCTTCAGTTCTGAGCAAAGCAAAGCTAATGCTATAGACACACAGGAGGAATAGCCTCACCACTGAAAGCCTGAATAACTAATTTGAGACAGGAAAACTTCACATTCCCTGCACTAAGGACTGAAAACCCTGGTAGGGGGAGATACTTTTGCAGCCAAGTGTTATTACCATTCCCCAAAAGTAAAGCCAAGCGAACAGATCTAAGTGAGAACTTTAGTGAGCAAGTCCTAATGGGCTTAGTAGTTCTCGAGGAGAGGTTGCTGTAGAAGTTCGGTCTACTGGTCACTAATCAAACTGACTTAATTTGGTTGAGTAGTACTGAATGTAGCAAGGCAAAAAAACAAATGTTGATAATTTTATAACAAAATTGGGCAAAGACTTGAAACAAAACATGGATATTTTGCACAACCCTGGGGAAGATAGCAAGAAAAAAATAACTTAGACCTACTAAACTCATTTTCCAAAGCAGTTATTGCATTCCAATTATTCTGTAATAGATTCATTATGATTTATATTATATCTGTTTCCAATGCAGGTTAATATCTTTTTCATGTATATTTCTAAAATTTACAACCTTTTAAAAATGTATACAATTGCAATAAATTGTTTCTTCATGAAATTTACTGAAGTGTTTGAATTAGAATTTTCATTGCTCACATTTGACATTAGATTTTTAGATAATACAAGGTAGTCTGTTCTATCCCAGCTAGACTTCCTTTTATCCCTCTCTTACACACACACCAAGCACTCTCAGGGCAGTGAAGCTGGCTACTGCCAGAAAGTCAGGCCTGCAGATCAGACCATAAGACCATCCGTCATGCACAACTAACTGGACAAGAGTAGAATGAAACAGCCTTACTCACTGGTTGGAATAGGTCTAGGATGTTATCACAGCTGTACTCCTCCATGTTGTTTCCATGACATACCAGTATAGGTACCAGAAATGTTTATCCAACCAAGAATGCAAACCTGATCAAGGGTATCTTATCTTATATCAAAGCCAGGCTAGCCTACTAAATTAAAAAGTAGAAAATATTTCCCCTGTATCCTTATTTAGAAAATGCTGAGTAAATATAGTGAATAAAAAAGGTTAAGCAGCACATGCCATGCAACACCAAGAGAGGAGACACAAACATGGAAGATATATACAAAGGAACACAATTAAAGAAATATAGGAAAGGTAAGAAAGAGGCTGAGGTTTTTACAAGTATAACTTTCTTTATGAAAGGTTTTGAAAAAATAAAGCCTTCGATTATATTTGTAACAATATTCTGACATCACTGCCCAGGACACCCACATAGCTCTTAGACTGGATAAGCAAAGACAAGACCGAATTACTAAAAAGGCCAATGGGCTTTAAGTGCCCTCAGGATGTGGAATCTACTGGATTTCCTTTCTGATTAGTGTTTTTCTAAACTTTACTGACATGTTGGAATCATTTTTAAACCCAATATCTCTTATACATGGAAGGCAGACCACTGAGGCTGGGAAGGGCAAATATCCCTATACCAGTCGGCTATATTGCCATTGCATACGCAGGCTGTTCCTTGAACCCTGCTGGACCACACCCATAGAGGTTTACCTTTGAGGAGTATAGGTGAAAGGAGGGAACAGCAGGTCTTCAGGGGTCAATTGGAGCTAGGAACCTGGCACTGTGAATGACCTGATCCTGAGTCAGCCCAAAGCCAGCTGACCAGCACCATTGAACCCACTAGCACCCACCTGGCCATTCACTCATCCCTCTTACCTGACTTACAAGAAGAACATAAAAGCACTCCAAACTCTTTGTAAAAATTTTTTTTGAAGTAAACTAAATTGAATTTAATTTAAAATTACTTTATTTTATTTTTCAAAGCTGTTTTACAGTAGTTTTGTGCTTCTTCAGAGTAAGCCATTTGAAACCGCCAGTATTCTTCAAATGGAGCACAGGTAATAAACTCAGACCTCTGTCATGTATCCATCAAAACTTTGACTGCGGCAACAATAAGCACCCAGTTCAGTCACCCACACCAAACTATTTCCTGCTTTCATGACCAGTTAGCCGGACATGACCCTTGAGTTATGAAAGGCCATTACCTTAAGTTTCTGTTTCAAACGTTTTAGACTGTGAAACTCTAACAGATATTGAGATATAGGGAACTAGGGAAAAGGGAAACAAGCAAAAAGGGGAAAAGGAACTAATATTTACTTTTACTATCGTAAGAGATTATTCTGCCCCATACACTTGGACATGGTGACTGCCCAAGTGTATAACTTTTATTTTAATTGCAAATACCAGTGTGAACTGGTTTTGAGAAGGAGGTTGAATTAAAACTGCTCTGCCATCTAAAAAATGTGATTAAGAGATCCCACTCCTCAGCTGGTGAAAAGAACCCTGAGTTCATGAAATTATTAGCAAAATCTAAATGAAGCTTAATAGCACTTAGCACTTCAAAGCACACAGAATACATTAACTAATTAATGAAAAACTTGCCGCTGCAAGGTTTATAAATAGCTATTACCTCACTTAAAGTTGGGATAAATGAGACATAGTCTATAGGCCCAGTTGCCTTGGGCCCCAGATGAAGTCAGTATCTATAATAGAGGTAAAATCAGAAATTTCTGAATATGTGTATTCAGAAGTATGGTGTTTATTGCATATCCACTTTTCTCTAATTTTTTTTCTAGACCTCTGTTAAAACATTTTGCATTTGGTCTTGGAGAGATTTCAGATTTTTTCCTAAAAGTAAACGTTTTTGATATAGAAACTTTAGACCAAGGGAGTCCAGCTTCTGTCACCTTCTCCCATGATCACATCAACTAAACTACTAAACAACCATCATTCAGATCACCTGAAATCTGGTTGAACAAAAGTCTTACAACTAAGGATATAAAGTAGGAGCCACATCAAGACTATTAGGAGGAGTGGCGACTGGGAACAAGTTGGGCCCAAACCCATGTGAGGGGGGAAAAGAATCAGGACAGATATTTCTGGCTATGGAGGACTCCCCTGAAAAGGGTGGGATCTCAGCCCTATACCATGCTCCCATCCCAGGGTTCCAGTACCAGAAAAAGAAGTCTCCACCACTTCTGACTATGAAGCTAGCAGAAATTGAGGGTGAGTGAGACAGAGGGTTATGACACTCCCAGGCATTCCTTGTACTAAAAATCTAAACCTGACTTACTGAAAAACTCAACCTGAGCTCCAGCCCTGGAACAGCAGCTTCAAAAGTGCAAGGGACAAGGCCCTGGCTGGTGGCACAGTGGATAAGGTGCCAGCCTGCAAACCCAAAGATTGCTAGTTAGATTCCCAGCCAGGGCACATAACCAGGTTGCAAGCCAGGTCTCCAGCCAAGTCCTTAGCTAGAGGCAGGTGAAAGGCAACCGTACATTGATGTCTCTCTCCCTCTCTTCTCCTCTCTTCTCCCCTTTCTCTCAGAAAAATAATAAATAAAATATTTTTTAAAAAATAAATAAATAAATAAAGTGCAAGGGACATACAGGGTGGAACTGAATTATATGATTTCAGGGCAAAACTGCAGGTGCAGCATTTTCTCATACAGAGTGCTGGCAGAGGCCATTGTTCTTCACTGAGACCTTCCCCAGCAGGGACAGGCTGGCACCAAATTTAAGTCTCTATCAGTATGGCTAACACTACCCTGATATTGCCTGAGACCCAACCTTGCCCAAGTTGCAGGCCCTCCAACGCCATTTTCAGTAACTTCTCTATATATACTGTTTTTCTTGGTTCATGCAGTGAACTTTCCTAAAATTGCTCAGAGATTTGTAGTCTCCAAACAAGAAGCATCTGGGCTTGGTATGCCCACTGCCTCTTAAGTGGCACAAAGCCTGGACCTAGTGGCAGCCAGTCTCAGTTCCCATCTTACCCACTTGAAGACATCCCCAAGCTAAGCACAAGAAGAAACTACCTACAGATAACTTTGTGGTTCATATCAGGTGGCCCAGCAAAGCAAAATCAGTGGCTAACCTTGGTCTGCACCAGAGCCCCTCCCAAGAAGACCCAGGATGAATATACCTGGGGACCAGCTTCAAACCTCACCAGAGAACCACCCAACTACCTCCAAAAGCAACACACTCAAAGAGAACACTTGGTAGGCATCCGAGTTCCACTAGCATTCTTGTCCCATAGGGTCAGTCACTGCACAACAGCTCTTCTGCTCTACTTAGAGTCTGTCCACAAAGCCAATCAGCCTGAGAATCAATTCCTCTCACTGATGTGTCAATAGTAATAAAGGCTCAACTATAACTACATACACTGTCCACACAATGGACACACCTGGAGCACTTGGCTCACATGTCCAGGAAGACTATACCTCTGGGTCCCACAGAACGCCTACTACATAAGGTGACTGTACCAAGAGCAGGAGACTTAGCAGCCATAATTAATACATAGAAAAAACATACAGAGATAGCCAAAATGAGGAGACAAAGAAATATCTCCTAAAAGAAAGAACAGGACAAAGATCCAGACAAAGAACCAAACAAAATAGAGACAAGCAATCTACCAGTTGTAGAGTTTAAAACACTGGTTATAAGGATGCAGAATGAATTTGGTAATTACTTTAACAGACTTAGAAAATATAAAAAAGGAAATATAAATCATTTAAGAAGTCAGAAACAAAGAATACAGAAACTGATATGAGGAATATATTAGAGGGAAGCAATGATAAAGATGAAGCAGAGAATTGAATCTGCAATTTGGGATACAATATAGCAGAAAATACCCAATCAGAATAGCCCCCACCCAAAAAAAAATCCAAAAATTGGGGATAGTTTAAGGGACCTCTGGGACAAGCATACCAACACTCACATGGGAATACCAAAAGAGAAGAGAGAAAGCAAAGATTGAAAAACTATGAAAAAATGGCATAAAACTTTCCTAACCTGGTTAAGAAAATAGACATTTATGTTCCAAACAGTCTCAAACATGCTGGAACAAAGAGACCCACACCAAGATTCATCACAAATAAAATGTCAAAAGTTAAAAAACAATCTATCTTAAAAGCAGTAAGAAAAAAGTTAGTTTCCTACAAGGGAATTCCCATAAGACTGTCAGCTGATTTATCAGCACAAAATATGTAGGCCAGAAGTGATTGGCAAAAAATATTAAAACTTATGAAAAGCAAAGACCTACAGCTAAGGTTAATCTACTCAGAAAGGCTTTCCTTTAGATCAAGAGACAAGAGCTTCAGAAACCAAGCTAAAGGAGTTTATCATCACTAAGACAATATTACAAGAAATATTAAAGAAACTTTTTTTTGTACTCTAATTTTACTGTTGCTGTATTACATTTATCCCATTTCCCCCCGCATTGCTCTCCCCTTCCCCATCCTCCCCATTCTCCCTACCACAGTCAATCCAACATGTTGTCCATGTTTATGGGTCATCCATGCTAGTGCCTTGACTAAACTGTTGTCCTTTGACATTTTCTCTCCCTCCCCACCCCAGCCAAACTTCTGCAAACTGAAAGTCTGTTCTTTGTTTCCATGCCTCTGGTTCTGTTTTGCTTGTTTGTTTTGTTAATTAGTCTCCTATAATGGGTAAGATCACATGGTACTTGACTTTCACTGACTGGCTTATTTCATTAAGCATAACACTCTCCAGTTCCATTCATGTTGTTGCAAAAAGTAGGAGCTTCTTCTTTCTGCTGTGTAGTATTTCATTGTGTAAATATACCAAAGTTGTTTTAGTCAATTCATCCCTGATGGGGACTTAGGCTGTTTCCAGCACTTGGCTATTGTAAATAATGCTGCTATGAACATAGGGGTGCATAGGTTCTTCTGAATTGGTGTTCTGGGGTTCTTTGGGTATAATTCTAGTAGTAGAATCACTGGGTCAAAATGTAATTCCATTCTTAGTTGTTAAAGGAAATTCTACACTATCTTCCATAGTGGCTGCACCAGTTTGCATTCCTACCAACAGCACTTGTTTCTTTATTTGTTAATGATTACCATTCTGACAGGTGTGAGGTGTATCTTATTGTGGTTTTAAGTTGCATCTCTCTGATAGCTAGTGATGTTGAACATTCTTTTATATGCCTATATGCCCTTTGTTTTTGTTTTAAACATTTTATTTATTATTTTCAGAGAGGGGGGCAGGGATAGAGGCAGAAAGGGAGAGAAACATCAATGTATGGTTGCATTTCACCTGCCTCCAGCTACAGACCTGGATGGAGACCTGGCTTGCAACCTGGTTATGTGCCTTAGCTGGAAATCAAACCAGCAACCTTTGGGTTCACAAGTGGCCAGTGCCTTAGCCACTGTGCTACCAGCCAGGGCCTGCCTACAGACCCTTTGTATGTCCTCCTCAGAGAAGTGTCTGTTCAGGTCCTTTTCCCATATTTTAATTGGGCTGTCTATTTCCTTGGTGTTGGCTCGTATAAGTTCTTTATATATTTTGGTATCAAACCCCTGTCTGTGGTTTCATTAGCAAATATGTTTTCCCATACAGTTGGTTCCCTTTTAATTTTGCTGATGTTTTCTTTAGCTGATCAGGAACTTTTCAGTTTGATACAGTCCCTTTTGTTTATTTGTTCCTTTATTTCCTTTGCCCTTGGAGAAGTATAAGTGAAAATATTGCTATGTGGGATACCTGAAATTGTACTTCTTATGTTTTTCTCTAGGACTTTTATGGTGTCACAGCTTATGTTTAAGTCCTTTATCCATCTTGAGTTTATTCTAGCATATGGTGTATATTGGTGGTCTAGCTTTATTATTTTTTTCATGTGCCTGTTCATTTCCCCAACACCACTTGTTGAAGAGGCTATTTGTACTCCATTTTATGTGTCTTCCCCCTTTGCCAAATATTAATTGACCACAGAGTCCTGGGTTTATTTCTGGGCCTTCTATTCTGTTCCATTGATCTATAGGTCTACCTTGTGCCAATTCCAGACTGTCTTGATTAAAGTGACCCTGTAGTATAGTTTGATATGTGATTCCTCTTACTTTGTTCTTTTTCAAGATGGCTGTGGCTATTTGTTGTTGTTTTTGGCTCCATATAAATTTTTGATGTATGTTTTCTTTTTATTTATTTACTTTTAATTAAAAAAAAAATATATATATATATATATTCATTGCTATTATATTACATTCATCTAATTTTCCCCCTCTGCCCTCCCCTTCCCCACATTCCATAACCCCCCACCACAGTTAATCCCATCTGTTGTTTGTGCCCATGGGTCATCCATGCTAGTTCCTTAACTAAACTGTTCCCCTTCCTTACCTCCTTCTCCCCTCCCCCACCCCTCCCTCTACACACTGAAAGTGTATTCCCTGTATTCATATCTCTGGTTCTGTTTGTTTTTTGTTCATTAGTTTCCTGTATTAAGTGAGAACATGTAGTATTTAATTTTTGCTGCCTGGCTTATCTCACTAAGCATGATAGCCTCCAGTTCCATCCATACTATCACAAATAGTAGGAGTTCTCTCTTTGTTTCTGCTGCATAGCACTCCATTGTGTAAATGTACCAAAGTTTTTTGATCCATTCATCCACTGAAGGGCACTTAGATTGTTTCCAGCACTTGGCTATTATAAATAGTGCTGCTATGAACAAAGGGGTGCAAAGGTTCTTCTGAATTGGTGTTTCAGGATTCTTTGGGTATAATCCTAGCAGTGGATTCACTAGGTCATAAGGCAGTTCTATTCTTAGTTTTTGAGGAAATTCCATACTGTGTTCTATAGTGGCTGCACCAGTCTGTATTCCCACCAGCAAATGCACCAGGGTTCCCTTTTCTCCACATCCTCACCAGCATTTGTTGTTTGTTGATTTGTTGATGATGGCCATTCTGACAGGTGTGAGGTGGTATCTCATTGTAGTTTTAATTGGCATCTCTCTGATGGCTAGTGATGTTGAGCATTCTTTTATGTGCCTGTGGGACCTTTGTATGTATGTCTTCCTTAGAGAAGTGTCTGTTCAGATTCTTTGCCCATTTGTTAATTGGATTGTTTGTCTCTCTGTTGTTAAGTTGTGTTAGCTCTTTATATATTTTGGAGATCAAACCCTTGTCTGATGTGTCACTGGCGAATATGTTTTCCCATATAATTGGTTCTGTTTTTATTTTCTTGATATTTTCTTTGGCTGAGCAGAAGCTTTTTAGTTTGATGTAGCCCCATTTGTTTATTTGTTCCTTTATTTCTCTTGCCTTGGGAGATATTTCAGTGAAAATTTTGCTATGTGGGATATCTGCAATATTTTGCCTGTTTTCCTCTAGGGCTTTTATGGTAGCTCTGCTTATGTTTAAGTCTTTTATTCATCTTGAGTTTACTCTGGTGTATAATGTAAGTTCATGGTTGAGTTTCATTTTTTTTGCATGCAACTGTCCACTTCTTCTAACACCACTTGCTAAAGAGACTATTTGCACTCCATTTTATGTTCCTTTCCCCTTTGTCAAATATTAGTTGCCCGTAGAGTCCTGGGTTCATTTCTGGGCTCTCTATCCCATTCCATTGATCTGTTTGTCTGTTCTTGTGCAAGCACCAGACTGTTTTTGGTTACTATGGCTTTGTAATATAGCTTGATGTCTGGTATTGTGATCCCTCCTATTTTGTTCTTTTTTCTCAGGATTGCTGTAGCTATTCAGGGTCTTTTTTCACTCCATATGAATCTTTTACATGTTTGTTCTAATTCTGTGAAATTTTATTTTAATAGGGATTGCATTAAATCTGTAGATGGCTTTGGGTAGTATGGACATTTTAATGATGTTAATTCTTCCCAACCATGAACATAGTATGTGCTTCCATTTATTTGTACTTTCCTTCATTTCTTTCTTCAGTGTTCCATAGTTTTCTGAGTATAAGTCCTTTACTCCCTTGGTTAAGTTTATTCCAAAATACTTTTTTGTTGTTGTTGCTATGGTAAATGGGATTTGTTTTCTATCTTCTATCTCTGATGTTTCATTGTTGGTGTATAAAAATGCCTTCAATTTCTGCATATTGACTTTGTACCCCGTTATTTTGCCAAATTCAGTTATTAGGTGGAGTAGTTTATTAGTGGAATCTATAGGGTTTTGTATGTACACTAGCATGTCATCTTCAAATAATGGCAGGTTGACTTCTGCCTTTCCAATTTGGATACCTTTGATTCCTTTTTCTTGTCTGATTGTTGTGGCCAGAACTTCCAAGACTATGTTGAATAGAAGTGGAGAGAGTGGACACCCTTGCCTTGTTCCTGATCTTAAGGGAAAGGCTTTCAGCGTTTGCCTATTGAGTACAATGTTAGCCTTAGGTTTCTCATATATGGCCTTTATTATGTTGAAGTATGTTTCCTCTATTCCCATCTCACTGAGGATTTTTATCACAAAAGGATGCTGTACTCTATCAAATGGTTTTTCAGCATCTATTGATATGATCATATGGTTTTTATCTTTCAGTTTGTTTATGTGGTGTATTACATTTATTGATTTGTGAATATTGAACCATCCTTGCATCCCTGGGATGAATCCTACTTGGTTATGATGTATAATTTTTTAAATATATTGTTGGATCCAGTTTGCCAATATTTGTTGAGAATTTTCTCATCTCAGTTCAGCAAAGATGAACTTAGTTTTCTTTCTTTGTTGGGTCTTGTCCTGGTTTTGGGATTAGAATAATACTGGCCTCATAAAATGAGTTTGGGAGTCCTCCCTCTTCTTGGATTTTTTGGAATAGTTTGAGGAGGATAGACGTTAGTTCTCCTCTAAATGTTTGGTTAAATTCCCCTGTGCTGCCATCTGGTCCAGGGCTCTTGTGCGGTGGGAGATTTTTGATTACTTCTTCAATTTCATTAGTTGTTGTTGATCAATTCAGGCTTTCTGCTTCTTCTTGCTTGAATTTTGACATGTTATACATTTCCAGAAATTTGTCCATTTCATCCAGGTTGTCATATTTCATGTCATATAGTTGTTTGTAATAATTTCTCACAATCCTTTGCATTTTTGTGGTATCAGTTGTGAATCCTCCTCTGTCCTTTCTGATTTTGTTTATTTGGGTCCTCTTTTTTTCTTGATCAGTCTTGTTCATGGTTTGCCAATTTTGTTTATCTTTTCAAAGAACCACCTCCTGGATTTGTTGATCCTTTGAATTGTGCTTTTAGTCTATGTTGTTTAGTTCTGCTCTGATCTTGATAACTTGCTTCCTTCTGCTTGCTCTGAGCTTTACTTTTTGTTGCTGTTCTAGTTTTTGAAGATTTATGGTTAGGTTGTTTGTATGCATTTCTTCTAGCCTTTTTAGGCAGGCTTGTATTGCTATAAATTTCCCCCTGAGGACTACCTTTGCAGTTTCCCATAGGTTTTGGGGTGTTGTGAATTCACTTTCATTTGTTTCCATATACTTTTTTCATCTTTGATCTCATTAGTAACCCATTCCTTACTTAATAGCATGTTATTCAGTCTTCATGAATTGTATTGTTTTGGGGTTTTTTCCTTGTGATTGGTTTTTAGTTTCAAGCCATTGTGATATGAGAAGATGCTTAGTATGACTTCAACTTACTTGTATTTGTGGAAGCTTGTTTTATACCCTACCATGTGGTCTATCTTTGAGAAAGTTCCATGTACATTTGAAAACAGTGTATATTTAGCTTCTCTTGGGTGAAAAGTTCTGTATATATCAGTAAATTTAAGTTATAGTTCATCTAGAGTGTTATTCAATGCCACAATATAATTGGTGGTTTCTTTTGCTTGGAAGATCTCTCCATTGTTGATAATGGGGTATTAAAATCACCTACTATTAATGTGTTGCTGTCAGTATCCTTTTTGAAGTCCTCTTAGATTTTTCTTATATATTTGGGTGTTCTTATGTTGGGTGCATATATGTTTACTAGGGTTATATCTTCTTGATGGATTAGTCACTTAAGTATTATGAAATGTCCTCCTTTGTCTATATTTATGCCCTTCATTGTAAATTCAATTTGTCTGAAATAAGTATTGCTACCCCAGCATTTTTTCCCACATCCATTTGCTTGATATATTTTTTTCTATACTTTCACTTTCAGTCTGTGTTAGTCTTTTGTTCTGAGATGTGTCTCTTAAAGACAGCATATATGCGGGTCATGTTTTCTTATCCATTCAGCTACCCTATGTTTTTTTATTGGTGCATTTAACCCATTTACATTTGAGGTCATTATGGATAGATACATAGTCATTGACATTTTCCCCTTTGTACCTGTGATTCTCTCTGTCTCTGTCTGTTTCTTTATCTTTTTAAAGGAGACTCTTTAGCACCCCTTGCAATGCTGGTTTGGTGGAGATGTATTCTTTTAGCCTTATTTTGTGGGGAAAACTTTTTATTATACTTTCCATTTTGAATGAGAGCCTTGCTGGGTGAGTATTCTTGGTCACAAGCCTTTGTTTTCTATTACCTGGAATATTTTTTGCTATTCCCTGACTTGTAGTATTTCTTTTGAGAAATCATTTAATAACCTTATTGGAGCCCCCTTATATGCTATTTGCTATTTCTTGATGCTTTTAGGATTCTCTCCTTATCTTTGATATTTGCCATTTTAATTATGAAGTATCTTGGAGTGGGCCTGTTTGGGTTCATCTTCATTGGGACCCTCTTTGATTCCTGAACTTGAGTGACATTTTTGCTCATCAAGTTAAGGAAGTTTTCTATCATTACTTTTTCAAATGTTTTCCATCTCCTGTTTTTCTTCTCCTTCTGGTATTCCTATGATATAGATATTATTGTGTTTCATGGTATTCTGCAGCTCTCTTAAAAGCTCTTCATTCTTTTTCAGTTTTTTTTTTTTTAATTTTGTTGCACTGTCTTGGAATATTTTTTCTATGTTGTTCTCCAGCTTTCTGATCCTATCCTCTAGCCTGCTTTCAATTCCTTCCATCATACTCTTCAATTTGGAAATTGTATCCTTCATTTCCTCCTGGCTCCTATTGATAGTTTTATCTCTTTTTTTAATGCTCGTGTAGTTTTCAATAAGTTCCTTGTAACTTATCTGAAGCTCTTTGTAGTTCTCTTGGTGTTCTTTATAGTTTTTTTTTTTTTTTTTGAGCTCACTAAGCTCATTGAGCTTCTCTATCATCATTGTTTTGAATTCCATATCTGATAGTTTGTTTGCCTCTATTTCATTTAGCAATCTTGCTGAGTATTCCTCCTTTCCTTTCAGTGATGGACTGTTTCTTTTTCTCCCCATTTTTAGGTACCTCTTCTTGTTTGCTTTTGCTTTTTAGATTGGGCATTTTTGAATTCCTGTGTTTGTGATGTGACCTTCTGTTGTATAGAGGTTAACTTTCTTTACTTTCTGGATTCACCTCTGGTGAGGGCAGATCATTTCATAGTCTGGGCCTAGTCAGCCTTTTGGAGCCATTCAGAGATCCACTGTCTTTGTCTGTGACCTTCAGTTTTTAAACCAATTGATCTGTGCTCAGCTATCAGGTGTAGTTGCCATTGGGCAAGACCAATTAATTCTGTTATAAACCAGTCAATCCATGATAAATAGTCACCTTAGGCACCTCTTGGCAGGGCCATTTAATTCAGTTGTAATCCAATCAATCTGTGATCAGCCGCCAAGCTCAGGTGCAGCTTGGTGGGACAGATTGATTCAGTTATACATCAGTGAATCTGTGATCAGGCACCAGGCTCAGGCACCGCTGGTGGGGAAGAGTGATTCCAGTGGGTAGGGTGTGAGCACACCTTAGGCAGAAGCTGGTTGGTCTAGCATAGTCTGCCTGTGGTGTGGGAGATGAGTCAGCATTGGGACCTTGTCAGCTGTTCCCTCATATCTCTGCTCCAAGTGATTTGGGGAATGGATTGCTGGAAAACTTGCCTGGGCAACTGCATGAGTTGGCAGCACAGGCTGGATAGTGTCAGGGGTCTGCTGGTGGGAAAAAAAAAATCACATTAGGGACACCTATTGAATGCTTCCATCACCAGCGTAGATCACATGGCTCACCATTCCAGCACCAGGGGAGAAAAATAAAAAGCCACATTGCTTTTTCTAACTGTGAAAATCAGTGGAGGTTGGGACAGAGGAACTATTGAGAAGAGTTCATTTATTTAGAGGCCCTCATGATGTTGAAATGTCCACAGACTCATCACCCACTCTAAGAACCATGGAAATAGAGAGGAACTAGCCCCATATGGGAAGTGGGAGAAGTGTCTGGACAAGGGGTGAGTGATGAGCAAGTGTTATAGATCCCTTTCAGACCTCTTCCCCATATACTACATCACTACCTGGTAAAATGGGTCACCCTACACTGATGAGTACCTAAGGATCCCGCCCTTACAACTAACAGGTGCCACAGCTCTACCTAAGACACAGAAGCAAATATAAGAGCCTGTCAAGGTGTGGGGACAGAGGAATATCACTCAAAAAAGGCACAAATAAAGGTCCCAGTGGCCAAACTAAGCATCCAAGAATAACCAGCCTGACAGATGAACAGATAGCCAGCCTGATGGATGAACAGATTGCAAGTCTGACAGGTGCACAATTTAAAACACTGGTAGTAGAGATGTTTACAGGCTGAGTACAGTAAACACATAAGGGAAAAGTGAAGGCTAGGCCTAGTGAAACAAAGGAAAATACACAAAAAACCAATGGTGAAGGGAAGGAAAATGGGGTTCAAATCAACAATTTGGAACACAAGAAAGAAATAAACAGTCAAACAGCACAGAAAATGAAAACAAGAATGACAAAAATGAGGAGAGAATTAGGAACCTTTGGGACAAATTTAAATGTGCCAACATCTAAATTATAGGAATGCCAGAAGGAGAAGAAGGGCAAGAAATTGAAAACTTGTATGAAAAGATAATGAAGGAAAATTTCCCAAATTTGGTGAAGAAAATAGACATACAAGTCTGGTAAACACACAGAGTCCCAAACAAACTAGATCCAGATCAAGCCACATCAAGACACATCATAATTAAAATGCCAAACGTTGAAGATAAAGAGAGAACCTAAAAGCAGTAAAAGAAAAGAAGAGAGTTGCCTACAAAGGAGTTACAATAAGACTATCAGCTGATTCTTCAAAAGAAATTTTGCAGACAAGAGCCCAACAAGGAATATTGAAAGTGATGAAAAACAAAGACCTACACTGAAAGATTTCTCTATCCAGCAAAGCTGTCATTTAGAATGGAAAGGCTGATAAAATGCTTCCCAGACAAGGTAAAGTTAATGAAGTTTATCATCACCAAGCCCTGATTATATGAAATGTTAAAGGGACTTATTTAAGAAAAAGAATATCAAAACTATGAACATTAAAATGACAACAAGCTCACAATTATCAATGACAGAACCTGAAAAATGAAAAAGAAGGAAAACAAAAACAAATCAAGGAAACAACTAGAGTTGCATCAGAAACATAAGTATGGCAATCATAGGAAGTGGTGTCAGTTGGGAGAGAGAAGAGGGCAAAAAGGGGAAATGTGCAGAGATTAGGAAACATAGTTGGGTACAAGATAGACAGGGAGAAATTAAGAATAATAGAGAAAAGGGTGAAATCACATAACTTATATGCACAACCTATGGAATCCAGCAATACATTTTAAAAAATCAAACATTGTGATTAAGTGGAATTTATTCCACGAATGCAAGTTTGGTACAATATTTGCAAATCAAAAACATATTATATCCCATAAATAAAAGGAAGGATAAAAACCACATGATCCTATCAATAGATACAGAAAAAAACATTTGATAAAATCCAGCATCCATGTATGATTAAAAAAACTCTCAGCAAAGTGAGTATAGACAGAACATACCTGAACAAAACAAAGGCCATATATAACAGACTTACAGCCAACATCATACTCAATGGGCAAATACTTAAATATGCTTTCATTAAATCTGAGAACCCCTCTTATTCAATATAGCACTGGAAGTCTTAACCATAGCAATCAGACAAAAAGAGGAAATAAAATGCATTCAACTTGAAAAGTTGACATGATAGTGTATATAGAGCATACTAAAGATTCCACCAAAAAATCTACTAGACCTGATTAATGAATTCAGTAAAGTAGCAGGAATCAACATTAATATCCAGAAATCAGATGCATTTTCACACACTAATAATGAACTATCAGAAAAGGAAACTAAGAAAACAACACCACTCAGTGTTATTTCTAACAGCAAACAAACAAACAAACAAAAAACCTAAGAATAAATTTTGCCAAGGATTTTCTTACTCTGAAATTTAAAGACACTGGAAGGAAGAAATTATGGAAGATACTGATAAGTGGAAGCATATATCATGTTCATGGAGAGGAACAATTAACATCATTAAAATGTCTATACTACCCAAAGTAATCTATAGATTCAATGTGATTCCTATCAAGATACCAATGGTGTATTTCATATCACTATAACAAATATTCAAAAATTATATAAAACCAAAAAAACAAAAAACACCCCAAAAAGCCACAACAGTCTTGAGAAAGAAGAATAAACTTGGGGCAATTCATGCTATCTGATATCAAACAATACTAGAAGACCATATTAATTAAAACAGAATGATACTGGCATAAAAATAAACACATAGATCATTGGAACAGACTAAAGGGCCCAGAAGTAAACTTACAACTTTATGGTCAATTAATATTTTAAAAAGTAGGCAAAACCATACAATGGAGTAAAAATAGTCTAGTAATAAATAATATTGGGAAAATTGGAGACATGCAGAAAATGAAATTAGACCACCTTATATTATACACAAGATTAAAATCCAAATGGTTTAAAGACCTCAATGTTATACTTGAAACTATAAAAATTCTAGAAGAAAACATAGGCAGTAAAATCTTGGACATTTTTCATCTCTATTTTTTTCTGATACGTCTTCTCATGCAAGAGAAACAAAAGAAAAATAAACAAATGGGATGACATCAAACTAAAAAAAAATTTGCACAGTAAAGAAAACATCAACTAAATGAAAAGGCAACCTACTGAATGGGAGAATATATTTAACCATACATCTGATATTGGGTTAATTTCCAAAATTTATAAAGCTCAATGCAACTCAATATCAAACAAACCAACCAACCAGCCAATTGGAAAATGGTCAGATGACCAGAATAGACACTTTTTTAAAGAGGACCTACAGATGGCAAATATACATATGAAAAATGTGCTCATTGCCTCTAATCATCAAAGAAATGAACATTAAAACCACAATAAGATATCACCTCACACTTGTCAGTATGACTATTTTCAATAAACTCACAAACAGCAAGTGTTGGCAAGAATGTGGAGAAAAGGGAACACTTCTGCATTATTGGTGGAAATGCATATTGGTGTAAACCACTTTTTACAGTATGGAATTGCCTTTAAAATTAAAAATAGAACTGTCTTGTGACCCAACTATTCCAATTCTCTGAATTTATCTGAAGAAACCTGAAACAATGTTTTAAAAAATATATGTGCATCTATATGTTCTTTGCAGTGTTATTTACAGCAGCCAAGATTTGGAAGTGGCCAAAGTGTCTATCAGTACATAAATGAATAAAAACCTGTGGTACACAATGAATTAATCAGCCCTAAAAAGAAGGAAATCTTACCTTTTGTGACAACATGGATGGATCTGGAGAAAATTATGCTCAGTGAAATCAGCCAGTCAGAGAAAGACAAATACCATATGATTTTACTCACGTGTAGAATTTAATGAACAAAACAAACTAGCAACTAAATAAAGACATACTCATAAACAGATAGCAGCCCAGACTGACAACTGTCAGCATTGGAGCAGGGAGTTGCAAGGGCTGGGTGTGGGGCATGGAGGGATTGATAAAAAAGAAAAGAGAGGGAGGAAAGATGGAGACAGAGTAGAGAGCAGTGCTGATGGCATGCTCCAGTACCAGAGCAGCTGGAGGACAGGATAGAGAGCATGAGATGTCTGCAGGTCCCTAAGAATTGGAGCGGTAAGCATCTGGACTCAGGAGAGCAGAGCTCAGAGGCAGGAGAGACCTACAGGAGAGCAGGTGAGATAGTTCTAAACTGGCCAGAGGGCCAAGGTCTGCTCTGGCAGTGGTGGCTCTACCCAAAGGGGTGTCTCTAACTAAAGACAGCACCACGCTCCCTGGCAACTAGAAATCTGAGCAGTGAAGTATGTGCAGTGAGTGCAAATGCTGGAAGAAATGAGGAATTAAACTCCTGCAGGGGAGGAGTTCAGCCTCCCTCATGAGACTGAGAGAGAGGAAGTGCCTCACTGGGCCAGAGATGGAAAAGAGACCTGGAAGGAGTTGGGGAGCGGGGAAGTGCACCTGCCAGGGTGGTGAGAGGGCCAAAAATGGTGGTGCCCCTGCACCATGGGGAAAGGGTAGATTGGAGCCCCTGCTAGGGGGGAGGACCAGCCCCACGCACCCACACCAGCCCACAGGCTCCCACAAAAACTCCAAATTGTGAGCCAGGAACTTGCAGATGGTGCAACTGATACACCTATTGCAGGCAACAAAGGCTGTACTGCATACACTATGGGGAGCCAGGCACGCATCACAGAGGTGGCCTCTAAGAGCTGGACGGCTTGGAGGGTTACCCTTAGCCCCAAGGGAGCCAGGTGCTGTTAGCAGAGAGGGGCTATTTCCTCTCAGGGCTACAGGAGTATGGCCAGCCATCACAGGAGCCAGTGCGGTTGCAGGTTGCCCCTAATCATAGCCAGGTGACCATCCCTGGTGGGAACCTCCTCCAGGAGCTGGAGGGGGAGGAGCAGCCATAGACACCACAGAAGCACCCTGCTGGACTTCACACAGAAACAGAGAAGGGAGAGCCCCAAAATATAAGCAGTACTGAAACCCAGCTAGGCTACTGGAGGCCCAGACTGCATGAGGGCTGACACTCAGAATCAGCCCTGACTATGACAAACATAGGCCCTGCCACTCCAAGATGACACAGCTAGACTGTGGACTGCAGAGACATGACCAATAAAAAGAGGCAGACTCAGGAAATGGATCGCTGCTAACCTCAAGCACCTGAGTTACACTGAGAGCTACATGAACTATTAATCCCTAACATATCCTTTTCAAGTTACTTCCAAGCCTCAAAATTAGTGCATTTTAAGTAAATACTGTTTATACCATAGTGTATCCTAAGTCACATATTTTTAATCCTCTATCTCAATCCAACTAAATAGCCAAGACCACCCCCACTCCCCTACTCTTGATTTAAAGTCTACTCACTCTCTGGCTACAACTCATTCCCAGTCCACAATCTAAGTATTCTTCCCCTCCCCAGCCACCTAAACCCTTTATTTCTTTTCTTTTCTTTTCTTTTTTCTCTGCTAAAAGCCCACAAGGTCATGGCTCCACCTGGACCAATCAGGGATCATTAAGGGTGAACAGGGAGGTAGATGCGGCAACTACATATATATAGGCTTACACTGTTCACACATACTTTAGACTTCCTGATTCTCCCTCTCCTCATTTCTATAGAATAGATAAATTGGTTTTCTCTCTCACATCCCTGCTATCTTTGCTACTCCTCAGCACCCTTCAAAATTATCTATACTTAGAAGGAGAAATAAGGAACTTCCCAGACAAAAAAAAGACTAAAAGAATACATATCTACCAAATGAACATTGCAAGAAATGCTAAAGGGTCTGCTATAAAAATAAGTAAATAAATAAAATAAAGAAACAGAGAAAGCCAAAGAGGAATACAGACACAAAGGGAGAAAATGGCAATGAATAAGTATCAATCAATAACAACCTTAAATGTAAATGGATTAAATGCACCAAACAAAAGACATAGGGTAGCCAAATGGATAAGACAACAAGACCCATATATATGCTGTCTTCAAGAGACCCACTTCAGAACAAAAGATTAACACATATTGAGAGTGAAGAGATGGAAAACTATATATCAAGCAAATAGACATGAAAAAAAGGATGGAGTAGCAATACTTATTTCAGACAAAATTGATTTTACAATGAAGGCCATAAAAAGGGATGAAGACGGACACTTCATAATACTTAAGGGAACAATCCATCAAGAAGAAATAACTCTGATAAACATATACACACCCAACATAGGAGCTCTGAAATATATAAGGAAAATCTTGGAAGACTTTAAGAAAGACATAGACAACAACACACTAATAGTAGGGGATTTTAATACCCCACTATCAACAATGGACAGATCTTCCAAACAAAAAATTCCCAAAGATGTTGTGGCATTGAACAGCACTCTAGAGGAAATGGACCTAACTGATGTATACAGAGTCTTTTGCCCCAAAGAAGCAAAATACACATTCTTTTCAAATGCACATGGATCATTCTCGAAGATAGACCACATGGTATGTCACAAGACAAGCCTCCACAAATACAGGAAAATTGAAATCATACAAAGTATCTTCTCAGATCACAATGGCTTGAAACTAGAAACCAATCTCAAGGGAAAAAAACAAAAACAAAAACACTCAAACTCATGGAGACTGAATAACATGCTTTTGAGTAATGAATGTGTTAACAATGAGATCAAAGATGAAATCAAAAAGCTCCTGGAAACAAATAACAATGAATACACAACAACCCAAACCTATGTGACACAGCAAAGGCAGTGCTCAGAAGGAAATTTATAGCAATACAGGCCTTCCTTATAAAGGTCACAAGAAGTTTATAAAAACAAACTAACCATGAAGCTGCAAGAACTAGAAGAGTAATAACAAACAAAGCACAGAGCAAGTAGAAAGAAGGAAATCATCAAGATCAGAGTAGAACTAAATAACTCAGAGATTCAAACTATGATTCAAAGAATCAACAAGCCCAGGAACTGGTTCTTTGAAAAATTAAATAAAAT
>PVIW01004550.1:22694-129442 GCA_004026585.1 Noctilio leporinus | reverse complement strand
AGAGAGGGAGAGAAACATTAGTGTATGGTTGCCTTTGACCTACCTCCAGCCACGGACCTGGCTGGGGACCTGGCTTGCAGCTGTGTTATGTGCCCTGGCTGGGGAATCAAACCAGCGACCTTTGGGTTCACAGGCCAGTGCCTTGTCCTCTGTGCTACCAGCCAGGGCTAAACAACTTCTTAATTAAGCAAGGTTCAAATATCTAACAAACCGACCCACAAATCTACTAACCAAGAGGTGTAGTTACTGATTACTCAACCATGAGCAGGACTCTATAAAGGTTGAAATGACATTGGATAGAACATATTCTTCCTCTTTCTTATTTCTTTATAGCTTAGTCCAATGCTCCAAAGACACTTAAATGGTAGATGAATTTATTGAATGCATAATGGTATTACTTTTGTGGGCTCAACAAAACTAAAAATATCTAACACAGTCTCTTTACTCACCAATAATACTGATAGACCATCTTGAATGGAATACCTCAGGAGCCAGCGTGCTTTGATGAAAGCCATATGGACTTCAAGCAGAACTGAGTTTGAATCTATTTTCCATCGTCTTCCTCATTATACTCTCACAGGAATTTACTTAACTTTTCTCAACCTTAGCTTTCCTGTTTATGAGCCTGGCTCATAGTAACTGCCAAACAATCTCCTAATGGCTACTGTAGCCACCATATAGACAGCCTCGTTGTCTTCACCCATATTCTTTCCAGGTCTGTTGCTGCTCCATCTTCTCTCTGCTTCAGAGATGAGCAGTATGCAAAACTGTTCTAAAGTCTTTCCCTAGCCTGGCTTTGAATGGGGGCAAAGAGGAAAAATGGGGAAGATGTACTATAGCAAAGGTACTAGTGAATGGAAATGTATACAATCACTTTCCATCAAACTCATCTTCCCTGTAGGAAGTGATCTATTTACTCAACCTAAAGAGAAAATAGGAGATAGCCAGCCCCTGAGGTGCATCACGATGCTCGGGAAAGGACGCCATCACCTGGCATTGATGGATCATGTCTTGGTGTGGTGCACCTCATTAGAGAATTCGTCGTTTCAGCCAGCAACACCTATTACACCTATTTGTAGGAGTAAGTCAAACAATATGATGAGTGATTACAGAACAGAAAATAACACCCCATTATTTTACAAAATAAAGAGAGAATGATTGTGGACTGAGGGGTCTCTGTTATTTTTAATGGGAGGATGATTTGAGTGGATACTTTAAAGCCTTTGCTCAGTGTTGCAGTTGGGAGAGTGGAGTTTAATTGGTGTGAGACAGCGTAGATTTGTGAAAATAAATCATGTCAAACACATTTGATTACTTTTTAAAATTAAATTGCTATAGAACTAGATAGAAGAGAAAGCAAGTAAATTCAGTACAACTGATTGGCAGTATTCCTTATCAGTGTTAAGCACACGGTTTAGTTTCAGATTGGTTTATATGAGTAAATAGTCAAGTGGTGGTAGACAAGTGGGTGCTGGGGTGAGGCCCTTAAAAGAAACAGCAACTTTTCTGAGCAGCTGGGAAAGCGGAACATGCCATTGTGAAAGGCTTTCGAGGCAGACAGATTTGAGGTCAAATACTGGCATTGCCAATCATTGGCTTTATGATAAGTCACACACAACCTTTCTGAACTTCAATTTTCTCATCTATAAAATAAAGATCATAATAATTTTCTTCCAAGGATGTGGAGAAGAGCAAATTAGATGGTGTGTAAACAGCGCAGCTCAGGGCCTGACATCTAGCAGTTTCCGTGTGATCTTTCCCACCTAATTCTCACCCTTTATGATAACATGACTGACCCAATCACACAGAGCACCAGGGAGTTTGGGGAAGGGACTTCTTTCAACATCCAGCATAGACCTGGGGTAATGTTAAGGTCTGAGCTCTGCTGTGTCTTTGAACCCTTGGTGCCTCCTCTGTATTTTGAGTGTTTCCTTCTCTGTAAACATCTGTTCAAGAGATCACTACAGCAAAGCTCAGCTTAGCTCTTTGGAAACAAGAAACTTGAAAATCTTTGCAAAAAATCCTAAGATAAAAGCTGCAACAAGATCAAGGAAAGCCTTTGAGGAAATGACTTCTGTGGTACTCCACAAGAGTGCTCTGCGGTGAGGTAGGGCAAGAGGCCTCACGCATCCACCCTGCCCTCTCTTCTGTTAATAACTCTCCACGTGGCCTTTGCACTACAGTGAGGCTTTTCTCATTTTCTTCCTGCGTGTGTTTGCTTATTCACAGCCTCCTCTCCCGGAATGCAGGCAGGTTTTGTGAGAGAAAGATTTGTTTCTATCTTGTTCCAAGCCCTTAGTTGCCAATTCATTGTCGACACCTAGGTAGATTTTTTATAGGAGCAGCTGATGGCATAGGAGTCAGTAAACTATGGTCCACCGGCCAAGCCCTGCCTGCCACCTGTTTTGAGCATCCTCCAAATACCAGGCTGTCCTCATTCACTCATGTGTTGCTTCTGTCTGTTTTCCTGCCCTAGTAGCAGAGCTGTGGCCTGGTGACCCACACAGTCTACATACTTACTCTCAGGGACTCGAGAGAAGAATCTTGTCCACTCCTGGTCTAGAAAATGGGAATCCATAATGTGATATCATCACCATCATCATCATAGCAACTCTCAAACATGCCTTATACGGGCCAGACATTTCCGGTGCTTTAGTTGGGTCTTCTTCTATCTTGCAAATGAGGAAATTGCCACTTAAGGAAGCCACTTCTGTAAGGAATCTCCAGTGTCTGAGCTCAGAGTCACCTCCCTCCACCCCACCAACCTGCTCCGCAGCCTTGGATCTTCATACCACATTAAGTACTGATATTTTTTACCATGGTCATTTTAGGGACCGTGAGAAAGTCATTTAAATGTTCAGGGTCTCCTTTTTCTTTTCTTTCATGGGCTTACGGTAGAAATGCTTAAAAATAATAACATGAAACAAAAAATAAACAAGGGTACCAAATTCAGTTGTTGTTTGTTTTTTAACATTGTTTTTGTTTTAAAAAGATTTTATTATTTTCAGAGAGGTGAAGGGAGAGGCAGAGGGAGAGAGACACCCAGGTATGGTTGCCTCTCACCTGCCTCCAGCTACAGACATGGCTAGAGAACTGGCTTGCAACCTGGTTATGTGCCCTGGCTGGGAATTGAACCAGCAATCTTTTGGCTCACAGGCTGGCCAAACTCAGTTTTAAATTTGGAAGCCATGAATTGTCCCTTTCTCTTTATTACATTTCTTTCATATTTTACTTGTTTTTAATAGGAGAGGTTATAGAAGTGATGTGCACATTTTTTATACTTAATACTGCCATTGAAATAAAAGGAATATTAAGAAACTGAGATAGAACTATTTCACAGGATCAACTTGGAGAAATTAGGCAAATGGTCTTCCAAGTGGAATATGAAATTTAATGTGGCTAAAGTGATGCACTTGGGTAGAAATGCTGCCCAAGCTAAGTTCAATTTAAATGGTGCTTAATTAGTTAATATGGCAGGGAAAAAAGATCCTTGAGTACTTGGAGACTGAACATTTTCATTTTGGGTGCAGTGTGTGGGGGTGATGGAGAGCTATGTACTGTCAGCTTGTCTGCAGAGGGCTACTCTGTTAGTCCTGAGGTACGGGCCTTTTGTAAGGTGTTGATTAGAACGCACTGAGGCATCTGGTCCAATTCTGGACTTATTAGTTGGACAAAGGAGTTGGGCAGTCTATTTCTAGGAACCAGCAAGGATTGCCAGGAATTTGAAGACTGGTAATAAAGATTGCAGCAAGGGCTGGAGCTTCATAAAGCTGAGCCCCTTGAATAGAAGCCCCTCAGCCTCCTTTTGTGCTATAGCTCTGTGCTCATCAGATGAGCTCAGCCCCAATTGCATGACCAGACCCTGGAGACACCTCTCTGCAATGTGATGATGGTAGGAATTACAGCCCTTTACGCAAAAGGTGCGAGTATGCTGAGTGTCTGCCGCCCTACTGGATTGTCAGCTGTTGAGGCCGAGGTCCTTATCTTACTTACTGCTCTTCAGGGCCCCACCTTTTATGCAGAATCTTGTTCTTGTCCTTTGAGGTCTCCTTTTTTTCCTCTTCAGGAGGGAGGGAGGCTAAGTATAGCTACATCATTAATTATGAAAGAGAGTGGGGAAGGACAAAGATAGAAACATCAGGCAGCATGTTTATAGAGTTCCTATTGAGGAATGCTGAGGGTGGTGTGGAAGGGACCACTGGAATGAGAGGAAAGTGTGTGTTATGAAGCATGCAGTGGTTTGTGAATGGGGTATCTTTAATTTCTGAAATGTATAAACTCATAAGTTAAGTTGCTTTTTACTTGTGGGAATTGAAATGTATTTCTTTAAATACAATCCCACTCCTAGTTTGGACTGCATGGGTTATTAGAATTATAAGCATTACATTGGCTATATACATAGCCCAGTATAGTGCTAGGAAGTTGTGAGGGTTAAAGAATCTTTTAAATAAGCAAATGAGTAAGAGGGAGGACAGGGTCATGCTAACCGCAGAGAGAGAGTAGTCAATAGAAGACAGGACTCTCCCGGGTGCGTCAGGCAGCATTAAATGAGGTGCGGATGCCAAATGGATTGCTCCTTCAAGGTACACAACCCACTGAGAGACCAAAGCGAGGGCGAACAGCGTAGAGAGTGAATTTTTCTTTTGTTACCATGGAACTACTAAAAGAAATCCACTAGAATTAAATTAATCGTGAAAGAGCTGTAAAGCAGATGGAGATTAGTGGAGAGTTTACTAAATAATTAGCACTTGCCCCAGTTTAGCCTGCTCTTGCTAGAGAGCAGAATTGTGCAGTGCCTGTGCCTGGGTATCTTTCCCTGAGCACACAGAAGCCGGAGGTGTCTGCAGCAGCGGAGAATAGTAACCTGTGTCAATAGCTGAATTGTTGTTCTTTCTAGTCAACAGATTTATACTGAACACTGGCTAGGAGGCACAGAAGTTATAGATATTACAGTGAATTCCTCAGAGGCACACAGAGTGTTGGAGGAGGGGTGTATGCAAACACAGAATTAATTATGAAGCAGTGGTGAGGCGCCTAAGAAATATAGCCCACGTGCCATGGAGTTTCAGAGTACAGGGGCATTCCATTGAGAACAGAGGTAAAGGATTTTGAGGCTTAGACAATATTTGAATTAGACCCTGAACTGTGGTTGGATGTCAGTGGGCAGAAATGAGTGGGCTTTGCTTGTTAGCAAGAACCAGAATGGGAAGCGCAACACAGATTTGAGTTGATAATCCAGGTTTGTTGTCTGTGAGAGATTAGAGGAATGGCACCAGTTTAAGCCCTGGCTGTTTTATCAAACCCAACAGTGTGTATAGATAACCAGGGACCAAAGACTTCACACAAATGGTGGGTCTAGATCAGTGAGAGACGATAGGGAGCAGTGTGGCCTGTAAGAACCGGAAGCCACTGAGATTCAAATGTAGCCTACGGCCGCCAGATGCTGGTGTTAGCTCTCCGGACAGGTGTGGTTCAGCTTTCAAAGTCCACTTCTGGGACAAGCACCATGACCTGCTGTCAAGGATCTGCTGAAAGTCAGTACAGATTATGAAAAGAGAGAATGCCTTTTTTTTTTTTTTTTTTTTTTGATTATTATTATTTCTAGAGAGAGAGGAAGGGAGAAAGGCAGAGAGAGAGAGAAATGCCAATGTATGGTTGCCTTTGACCTGCCCCCCAGCCACGGACCTGGCTGGAGACCTGGCTTGCAACCTGGCTATGTACCCTGACTGGGAATTGAACCAGCGACCTTTGAGTTCGCAGGCCAGCACCGTATCCACCACGCTACCAGCCAGGACAAAATGCCTCTTTATCAACTGACATTTGGGGGCTCCTGCCTCCTCATTCTACCAAGACATAAAGGATCCTCTCTCAGGAACTGAGCAGGAACTTTTGGGTGAGGGACCCCTGAGCGTCTTTTCTCTGTGGGAGCGTCCACATCTTAAGTTTCCCAGCCAGCGTACAGTCAAGTCAGCCTGGATTCCAAATGCTTTAAGCTCTGTGCTCACCACTTGACACTTTGGGATTATTGAAGTTTAGGTCACTCAAATAAAGTGAAGTACTTTCATGATGGTCCGCATGGCCTGGCCTCCACCTCCGCCAGGCCTGTGTGCTCCCCCATCACTCCTGCTGGCTGGGAGCCCTGGACTTGATTTGCTTTTAGGAAAGGAGGCGCGGGAAATTGGCCAGACCTGGCACCGTGCCTGATTTAAGCCTGAAAAAGCCAAATGCTCAGAATGAAGTTGTCTTGCTAGTTCTCAAGCCAGAGAATGGGGAAAAATAATCTAAATCCTGCCCAGTGAATTAGTGCCAGGGACCTGTGTACTTTTTATTGTTGTTGTTCAGAATCCTTATTAGGGCAATTACCCTTATCACTTGCACAGCAGAGCGGCCACAAGGAGAGCTGCTCCGATGGACTGCTGTTAGGTATTTCAGCCTGTACCCCGCACACAGCTACGATCTGTGGTCTCCTTGGAGAAGCAGATTTTAATCCTAGGTATTTAATACTGAGAAATGAGAATTTCCATTCTCTAACACACCATAAAACTGACATATTTTTCCGTGATTTGTTTTCACTTAACCCTTATTCAGATCTTTAACAGCCAAAATGATTACTGGTTGATGAGGCACTGATGATGAGGATTGAAAATTGTATTAATCTCATTCGCTGAAGTCTTTTGGGAGAGAGGATAGCTTGGTGGATCGGTTGCTTTATTTCAAGGTTTATTATTAAGTATCAGTGGTAACACAAATTTAAGAGGACAGAAGGAAGAGGAAAGTACAGTACAGGAAAAAAGTCTATTTGATAAGTTTTGTATGATCAGCTGGTGGTTCTTTGAATCAGAAAGAAATTAGTTACTATTTTGTCTTGCATCCTAGTTTGCTGGCCTATTGCTAGTAATAATAATCTATGCTTTGAAGCATCTACTACCTAACAATTAAGAATAATTCTTACTTTTTATTTAGCCTTCTGCAATACAAACTTGTTAAATATTTTCACTTTTGGGGTGTTCAGGTGCATATTGCCCATGAGAGCTGCTCTAAAACCTCACTCATATACTAACGGGGCAGATGGTGGTATTTCCTTTTATTCATGTACAAGGGATCACCACCCCCCCCCCCCCCAGCATCTCTGGAAGCTTATAACCCTTTCCATCCAGGTCTTTCTCAAGAGGTTTTCAGTGAAGTTACAGTAAGGATTGCCAGACACACAGCCCAGTCCATTTTTTCAGTTAGCATTCCTGCACAGGGATGCTGGGTAGATTAACATCTCTCCCAGAACTAGGTAAACTCCATGTCACCCCCATTTCTTGTGACATTTTGCCCAGCTTTATTTATATTTGAGCTGAATGCAATATTAAGAAATATCACTGTTTATATCTCTATCACTTGGATGATCCCATACAAAGATGAAAAACAGCTAATCAAGACTTGAAAATGTTTCAATTATGCAAGACGAATACTTTCTCAGTATCTGTACAGCACAGGGATCATTGTAAACAGTACTGTGTCATGCATGTAGAGAAATGTGTTGGGGTTAGATCACAAGTGGTTTTACTTGTGATGTCCAAGAAAAAAAAAGTGAAAAGGCACAAGGAAACTTTGGGAGGTGATAAGCATATGTTTTCACACGATGATGGTGATGGTGTTGTGTGTATGCATATATCCAAACTCACCCAAATCGTGTAAAATATGTATGCATTACTTACTAACAAATTCATATATACATCAATTACACCTCAATAAAGTTGTTAAGAAAAAGAAAGACTTGGAGAGGGAAAGCAGGTGGGAAGGTTGGCAGAAATAAAGATACCTGGATATACCCAGAAAAAACTACAGCTTCCAGGTACAAGAGCAGAAAAGGCTCCCAGACCTGAAGCAATCAAGGAATCTGATCCAGAGGTTATCAGTTAAATCTCAACCAGCCCAGAGCTGCTGTGGCCGATAAGTGGAATAGATGCATAAACCAAACTTATTTTTGTCTACAGATTGTTAAATTTTAGATAAAATGTCAAGACCTCTTGGACTGAATGGGAATGTAATTGAGCTAGGTAGGCCACAGCTCTGACTTGAGGTCAATGGGCCTGTGTTGGAATCCATGTACTTGGCATGTGATTTGGAACAAGCTCTTTTATCTCTCAGTGCTTTGGGGTTGTTTTGTTTTGCTCTTACATGTAAGATTGCGGTAATAATAAAACCTAACTCAGAGAATATTTTATAAGTATTTTAAGTGAAATACTTTAGGTACTTGCCTTGCATGTGGCAAATGTTCAAATATTAATTATTGGTTTTAGGTCAAGATGGAAAGATGTCCAAGGTGACAAAATAGTTCAGGTTGAAGAAATAACGAAGAAAGGAAGAGCAGGGTATGGAGAATTTTAGAGGAAATGTGAGGAGAACAGAGGATAATGAGACATACTATTTCCTATTTCATAACTTCCACTCATGCAAATAAGTATGTCAAGGCCCAAGTTCTGGGTTAGTGTGGGCCATGTGAAACCTGACAAATCTTTGGTTTCGGTTACTAAACTCAGGGGAGAATGTATCACAAGGTGGATTTGCGGGGTGAACGAGGTGCACTGTGTGATCCAACAAGAAAGGACGCCAACAAGACCAAAAGCCATGACCTTATGGTCATTGAAAACATAATGTGCACATGTAGCTCCTCATTTGCAATCCTATGCACCCTCTCAGTTTGAGGTTCTCAACCGGTTTTGTAGGCTTTCCCCAGAACCTTCCTCGGAGATGCAGAAGTGGCTCAGCCAGGGCTGGGGACCCATCGCTGACGCTAGGTAGGTAAAGGTTCAGCCAGAAACCATCCTGTGATCACACAGAGGCAGCCAAACAGTGCAGCCTAATGAAGGGTAATCAGAAGAAGAACTGCCCCCAAACCACGTGAAAATGAGGAAAAGATGAGAACGGGTTGGCTAGTTGGGGCTACAAAGGGAAAGTGGTGCTTGAATAATCTAAGGTGACAGTAATGGCTGGTGGTGGTGGTGGTGGTGGTGGTGGTGGTGTGTGTGTGTGTGTGAAGGGGTGGCACCATGGAAACCAGGAAATGATCCTTTCTTTGTAAAGTCTGTTTTGTAAATCTGCCTTTTGGACAGAAAAACAAAGTCAATTTTGGGTGGGTAGTGGGACAAGAAAACAATGATGATTCTAACTATTAGCCCTGACTCTCAAATCGAAGCATTTCTGAATAAACTAAAGTCCCCATGTCTGATGCTCTGAAAAGGCATGTCTTCCGGGATAACTGTCTAATGAAATAAACAGTAATAAAAATAGATAATAATTTCCCTGTTGTCTCCAAAGGACAGTGACAAAAAAAGTAAGTTAATGGGGATGACTTGCTGGGAATACTAACATCAATGTTTAGTATGTGATGGATCAGAAATAATGAGAAAAGTATCTTTAAGCATTTGAGAATAGAGAGAAAATGCTCAGCCAGCCAAACTGCAAGTCTGTAAGGAGAAATGATGCCCTGTTCCCATGATACAACCTTTTCTACCCCCCCCCCCCGCCCCACCAAATCTGATAAAAGAGCAGTGGGGTGGGCAAGTCAGCAGCAGTTACTTAGGAAACCACTCTCTTGCCACCCTCCAAAAACTTTACATTTGTTAAGATGGTGTGGGAAAATCCACCAGTCTTAACACAAACAAACAAAACAGCATCTTTATAAGTGTGTTTGAAATTCTTCATGAATGAAACCTTTGCTTATAGAGCTTAGTCAATTTCCCAGTTAACTCCATCTTGAACCTGTTTTCTCTGACCACTAGGATTCATTCATTCAGTGGATAAATTCCTTCTCACCTCTCCCCTCTCCTCCCAAACTCTGCTGCCCTGATTCTCCCTCTCCCTTTTTATCCTCAATGAAGATAATAAGGTATAATGAAAGGCACAGGAATGTTGAAGTTTAGCCAATGTCTGTTCCATTACCAACACAGCACCAAAATGTTACTACTTGAGTGAACTTGGATGTGGTCACCGGGCTTTCTGGTGCCTGATATGTTCCCCCTTTAGAAGGAAATACTAAATCATACACATCTCCCCACAGCAAGGAGTGAAGACTAATGTTTGTCAAATATTTGGCAAACACCCGTGGTCTAGGTTTCATGACATCACTTTCTACCCTCACCGGTTGTTGATTCTCAAGCTCCTTGGCTGACTTTTTCACTGGCTTTCTTATCTCACCTCTAACTATTTAGGTCTTGAGCCTGAGTCCTCGGCTTGCTTATCTCTGTTCTGTCCTTAAAGCATCCTATTATGTTCAAATAAGAAACACACAGAGGTTACAATCCAGTTAATATCTCCAGCCTTGACTTTTCCCCAAAGCCTCATACTTTCATGGGCCAGGCACCTCTGTGAAAATTCCCTCAGCTTATCAACAGCGATCAAGCCTCTTTTCTTTCTTTCTTTCTTTCTTTTAAATTAGGACTTATTCATTAAAAATTTTTAAATTAATTTATTTTTAAATTATTTTTAGAGAGCATAGAAGGGAAAGAGGCAGAGAGGGAGAGAGACATCTTTCACTTGCCTCCAGTATGGACCTGGCTGGAGACCTGGCCTGCAACCTGGTTATGTGCCCTCATTGGGAATCAAACCAGCGACCTTTGGGTTCACAGGCCGGCACCTTATCCACTGTGCCACCAGCCAGGGCTAAGCCTTTTTGTTCACCTTCCAACCTTGTATCTATTCCTCTTGAGCCTTTTTTTTTTTTTAAGCTAGATAAATAATAGCTCAAAACCAAGGAGTCATGTTTTATTTCTTCTCTTCCTTCATGTTTTCTTTGTTATTTCCATCATCAAAATGTATCTTGACTCAACCTGTTTAATTTTTATTGCTACCACTGCAGCTTGTATTAAAATTCCAAACTCTTTATTTTCTTCTTCTGCAGAGGGTTGACTGTGCCCACTCCTTGTCATGTAACTTGGAGCAAGTCCTTATGAGAGAAGTTGGCTTTCCTGCTCAAGAGCCCATTTGCAATATTCATGGTCATGAATGTAAAATGTGACTAGGTCTCTCAGTTTTGTGTCATTGCTCTGGTCACACCTGCTAGGGGCAGTAGGTATCTATAACCATAGGGTTTTCCAGACAAGTGTGATGGCGGGAAAGGCAGTGAGGTTATTGAGAGTGAATATCACGTGTGATTCTTACGTTGGCCCACAGATTACAAGCTAGATAAGAAGAGAAATGAGAATATGGAAGAGATAAATGATGTGAGGAGATGGCCAATGCAATGGAAGTTCTGGCAGAATTGTTGGAGTCCAGGTTCTTGATGGTGGTTGCTAGAAATATTTTTTTAAAAAGCTTGAGAATGAGATTATGGAAAATAGAGATAATAAAATTTTTAAAATGCCTGGAAAGTAAATAGATGGGATTAAGGTCCAAGGCCATTGGAGGTCAAGAAACCAAGGAACAAAGAGAGTATGCCGTTGGAGGGGTCATCCATGTGGACATTCAAGCCCCCAAGAATTCCGGCAGGTTTTGGATTGACACAGTGATGAAATCCCAGGAAGAGGAGGGGTGACCTACAGTGTGCAGGTGGTGTGACTGTGGAAGGTTCTCAGCAGTGAAAGCCGGACATCTGGGCACCTGGAGTGGGGTGAGGTTTAATGGATGGAGGAAGTAGCCTGGGGCTGGTACTAGGGAGCAAGGAGGATATTGACCCTACTTTTAGGATCAGTGGTGGATGGGACATGAGAGAGAGAAACAGCCATTATCTGTGTGCCGCAAGGAGGCCGCGTCCTTGAAGGATAGTCAATAGAACTAAAAGTTAAATGTGGGTTGAATCAATGAATGAGTGAACAGGAACTATTATTACATTTCTTCCAGACTGCAGTACATGGCAAGATAAAAGGGAAACTCAATAATTTCAGCTTAAAGGAACAGAGACATGGTTTAAGTGTTACAAGAACACAGAAAAGATTAAGTAGCACTTGCAGGGTGATGTAGAACCCCGAGAAAGGCCCGAACCTGTTCCTCTCAGAAAGGAATGGTGTGAGGGTAGGAAGTGATTCCTGAGAGATCAGTTGAGCAGAGGAGCTAGTCTGGGTCGAGTTCAGGAGACATGAGCTCCTTGCGTGATGCAAAGCCTGAGGGTGGTGGATGTCTTTTTATACGTGTCGTATCAGCAGACCAAGGAGTTACTTTCTGGGTAGTAATAGCCATGGGCATGTATTATCTTCATATGTATATTGGAATGTGTGCCAGTGTGGGGATCCCTTCTATTCAGGTGCTGCTACATACACTCTTTCGGAATTGTTCTTTGTTAAGTGAGCACCCCCTGCCTTGTTAGGGTGTCCTGTGCTACACTAAGACACCAAGCCTGCAGAATGGTGTCTGGTGCCACGTCTAAGTGTATATAACACATGAGTGTACTGCAATTTGGGTGGATCAGCTTTAAGAACAGAGGTGGGTGCATACACTCACATACCCACAAATCTTGCAGATTTCACTAAAGCCCTTCTAAGTGTAGCTGCAGTTGGAGAAATGATCCATTGGACTTGAAGGGTTGACCCATGTCTTATTCACATTGGGCTCCCACTACCTAACTCAGCACCTGCCACAGAGCAGGCACTGAAAAACCACTGGATGGTATTTCATTACACCTTTACCCATGAATCCAAGGAGCAGAGAAACAAGAGAAATCAGCAATACTGTAATGAGATGTAATAGTACTGGCCTAAGAGTGCTTTGTGCTTTGTAGGTTTCAAGATTTTTAAAAATACTTTGACTTATTAGGTCCCATAAACAGTGCCCTAATTATAGGGCATGTTTATCAACTGCTTTATTAGAAAGCAGTGTCTATTAATGAGTGAGATTCAAGGCCACGGGTGATACTTATAGGAGCTGGGACAAGCTCTCTGGTTCTCTGATCCATGAATCTGTGCTCAGTGCATGATCTGGAAAAGACATTGTGCTGGAGCAACAAGAAAGCCAGGAGTCACATTGGCTGTGTCAGAGGGTTGGGTTTGCAGTATAGGATGGTTGGAGGAGCGGGGCCTTGGAGTCAGGCGCAACTTGGTCTAACTCTCAGCTCTGGTCCCACGAGTCATGTGACTTTGGGCATGTTAACACATTTCTGTGAGGATTTCTTTCATTGGTACCAAGAGAGTAGCTACAAGCAATGCACGAGCTTTAAATGAAGGCTGTGCAAGACAAAATGGTGCAATAGTAGGCATTTAAAAGAAAAACCTTCTGCCGCCCCACCCCTTCTCCCTCTTCTCCTTCCTGTCTGGTCCAGTTAGTCTATGTTAGGGACACCGCAAATGATGGAAACATAGGTTTTCTCATTGGTCTGATGCACATGGGATGCAGTTAAAAATGTACTTGGAGAGGAAGGATGTGAAAGTGTAGACCTGCCTTCTAGGTTGTGCTGCATCAAACAGAAGGGAGAGAAAGAGACAGAGCTTGGAATGATGGGGACACTAGTGATAATAACACTAAGTCAAAAGATACAAAATTGATGACACAGTGGACCAAGAGGGATTGTGACTACACTATTCAAATGTTTCCTGAGGGGAAATACCTCAGAAGGGATAAGATGTCCTGCTGTACCTGGGGACCTTCTACACCACAAAGGTGATGCTGGGAGGGAGTTAAGACTCAAGAAAGCTCTCTGGGCCCTGCGACTCTCTGGAAGTGTAAATTGGCAGGTGCTGGTGAGGTGCCAAGTGGTAACACACGAGCTGTCACAGATGCTGCTGCTCCAAAGGAGGTGCCTTTGGAAGATGTCATTAAAAAAAATTACATGTCAGTGCAGTTCCCATGTCTTATGACCCTGAAAATAAACTCTCAATTAAGGAGAACTTCACTGGGTTAGAGAAAAACTGGGGCATAGTGCTTCCCCAAGATCTTATTTTCATTTCCCATGACAAATTAATTGTTTTTAGAGTCCTTATCTCAGAAAACAAAAATGTGAAGAAAGCTCATCAGGGTCCAGTGCACCCAAAACTGGAACAATAAAAACAATTTGTTTAATAATAATGAGGTGTTTTTTTCATTTGGGCAGAAACTTGATTCTGATTTCTCAGTTTAGAGACACTAAGGAGCAATCACTTGATGGACTCTGAGAACCCCTGAATGTTGGGCTGCAAAGGCTGGCTAATTACAAAGTCTGTTCCCTGATTTCATTAGTGAGATGGCTGAGGTCTGGAGACATTGGGTGACTTGCCCAGGGTTATCCAGTGAGTTTGCTGGATAACACAGAACAAGTGCACTTAGGATGAGAAAACCTTAGCCTCTACGCATACTCACTCTGTACCCATGTGCAAACCTTTTGCAACAGGCAAGTTCCTCAGTTTCCCGATATAAAAATTAAATGCAGGGAGACTTGACACCCAAGCATTTATTGAACCTGGACAAAGTTGACAGTGTTCTTGGCTCTAAAGGCATTATGTGTAAAGGCAAGTAGATACCCCTCTTGTTTCTGGGGAACCTTGATTGGGTAAGTTTGTCCGGTTTGACAGAATCACCTAGCTGACAAAGATGTACCTGTTTCACATATGCATGAATGAGGCCCAGAAAAACCGACTAACGCTACAGTTACATGGGAAATAAATGGTGCTAGGGAATGGCCCTCAGCTTCCTACTGCTATGAGTCTTTTTTAGTCTATCTAATGTGACATCATTCAACTATATGCAAATTGGAGTTAACAAAATTAGCTCCTCTTCACTTGCAAGAGGAGCTAAACTTCTAAAACAATTACATTTGCAAAAGTCACTCTGGTTCTTTATCTACAACTACCAAGTTGCAGGGTTAGCAGGTGCTTTCAGTGGCCTCTGCCGGACAGATGGCCTCACAAGCACTAGCCAGGCCTGCCTTTCTGCCCCTTTTCAGCTGCCTTTCTCTGTCCAGAGCCCTGAGGAATCATAGGAGAGCCTGAGGCTAAAGGAAAAACTGCCTTTGTTTACAGTTTTGACAGTTTACTCTTAGTGTGGGGGAGTATAGTCATGTGCTGGCTGCGCATGATACTGTTTGCATTAATTTTTAAGTGAACATGGTTGCATAAATTTTTATTTAAAAAATGAAAACTCATAAAGCATAATTAATTTTTGCATTAACTTTCACTTTAAAATGTTGCACTAAGTTATTATTTATCCTGATTACTGTTTTTGAATCCTCTTAAATTTTGTGCCTGGGATTCTAGATTGGATACAATTCCATGCTTCTCTTGCTGTGTTGTAGCCTTTGGATTCACTGTGTCAAAATCAAAATAATTGGTACATTACACCTGCTTCCCAGAGAACTCTAACCTATGCCTCCAGGTTTGGTTTGCATTAACTAGTGCACTCCAGCCATCATGAATGTAAGTGCCATTCAAACAGGGATTTTGTGGGTTTCGTTCCACATAGTATAGCACTGAGCAGAAGGTAGGAGCACAATTAACATTTGTTGATCAGATACATAAATACAACAGAACACTGCAGATTTTATTATTTATGTTCAAACATTTTATGCCTCCAATAGTCTCATAGGCCCATAACTAAGTTCTGGAAGATCTTTGAAAATCGACTTGTCCATCTTGGCTGGCCACTAAAGTATTCTAAGCAGATAAAGAAGACAGTGATGATTTAAAAACAATCCACTGAAATCACAGGTTTTAACTGCAGAATAGCTCATGTGCTGCTTAGTTGGTAGCCTTTGTCAGATTTCCCCATGTTTCTGGACATAAAATTCTTTGTCACCTGTCCATGATAAAAGTTATCACAGCTGGGTAAGGAAAAAATAAACAGACATGACAGTGGACTTTTACAGGTGGTAAAGGTAGTGCTTATGTAAGAGTGTATAATTACCAGTTCTCTGTGAAAGAAAACATCTTTGGCTTTGTACTTACGTAGAAACAAAATGAGGGTCAAAAAGAGGAAAGATGTGATTATGTGCTCCAAATCTTAGAATCCTGTCAGTGGCCTTTCTGGAACGACCCTGGGCTCAGCGGGGTTTTCTCTCCTGCACCGACTGACCCCGAATGAAGATGCAGGTGCCCAGGAGGCTCTATTGAATAACTTCTGGGCAGGGGAGACGGGTTTTGTCTGTCTGTTCTGCTCTCAGACCCGGGGGCTGGGGGTTTCCCTCCATTGCTGAAAGCAGCACTTGCTACCAGGGATCATTCTGCCTCTTTGTATTATCACCAGTGGTAAATACTCTGTGGTGAGATTTAGCTGATGGCTCAGGTGGGTGATTTGCTAAGCAGCTGTCTCCAGCTTTGCCCCTCTAGGGTTCTCTCCACCCCTGTAGGGCTAACAGAAAGGAAATCTTGTTGGTTTTCTTTCCTCCTGTGACTGGCAGATGAAAGCCAGCAAGAAGCAAAGATACAGAGGAGGAAGCTATCATTTTCACATAAAAATCTCCCTCCCCTGTGAGGCTGATTTAGGAGTTGGGAGTGGAAGGGTAAGTTATTGGCCTGAGGCAACCTGAGTTTTCCTGGCTGCGTTTGAGGTCAAGGTTGCTTGTGGGTGAGGCAGCAGGATTGGAAGCCAGGGATCTGAGAGCCAGGAGGGTAATGTGCCTTAGAAATGCAGCCCGGCTTAGCCATTGAGCCTGAGTAAGGAAGAACCCCAGCCCATTCTTCTTTCCCACATTTGCTCAAGTGACACTCGTCGGGGCATTCCTCTGCAGCCCCTCTGCTTTCCCTGCTCATCACAGGAAGATTGAGGGAAAGTTTTGTACAACAGTCTTACCACGGAGGTCTTATTACTACATTTTACAGATACAGCTACTGAGGCACACAGTCAATCTGAAATAAGAATATTGTTCTTTGGTGTATAATTATATGAAAGCTGTTTCACACACAAATTAAAGCTGCATGGGGTTTTCCAGCTCGGCCCACCAAGGCTGTATTTGTCATGCCTTCCAGACATATCCCTGCAATAGAAACTTGCCTCATGTGGTATGAAACTGGGTTCCAAAAGTCAGATGATTTTGGGAATCTGAGTTACATAAGAAAAGCAAACATTTCTATTGCAGAATTTCTCGGTACCTAAAATGTGCTAGCGATTATTGTAAAGCTCCAAAGAGTAGAAGTTATGGGCAGATAATTTGATTATGAAGTCCCTCTTCCTTATGTTTTTATAAAAATGTCCCACAGGGCAATCAAAATCAGCGTTTCTTGGGCAGAAGAGATGAGAACTGTCAAAGTACCAGGTTAAAATTATGGTTTGCAGTCTCCAAAAAACCTAGGCTCAATTACTAACTTGGCCACTGACTTGCTCTGTCATTTTCCACAAGTGAAACAGACTCACCTGAGGGCTGAGCCAGTGGCAGGAATGTTTTACTCTTTAATCATACAGTGGGATGGCAGAGAGGGCTGGACATGTCCAAGGTTGTGCGACACAAAGTTTATAAAAACCTCCCGTGCACCCCCTCCTTCCACCACCCACAGCAGGGTGGCCGATTGAATAATTGAGCCCAGCTATGAAGGGAAAGGTTTATAGTTCCTGAGACTGTGTGTGTTTGCACCTGGCTAGTTCTGATAACACTCTTAAATAACCCCTTTCACCTTTAAAGCCTCCCACATTCACCTTTTATTTACTGTTCCGGTAGTTCTATTGCTGTAAAAATAACTTTGCTTTAAAAAGGCATTACTTTTTTTTTTTTTTAAGAATCAAAGTGCCCTGGCCAGAGCCTTAGTAATTTAGGAAATAGAAGCCCTGTTGTGTGTTTCACTGTTGCCTAGACAGTCGTCTGTCAGTGAAAAGCCGTCTTTTTCATTACAAAATATAAAGAATAAAAAACTCCCTGGGTGGAGTTTCCATCCTTGGGTATCCCTGACCTTCCAGATAAGAGAACGCAGAATGAATCTCATTAGCAGAGTGACCGTTGACTGCTCTGAGCTTCCACCTCGCTCGGCCTGGAGTTGCCGGGAGGGAGAGAGCTGGGGGTCGTCCACACTCTTGTCTGTTCTTCCGAGGGTCTGATGAAAGGAATAAGATTGGGGATTTTGCTAACATTCAAGTAGATTCAGTTAATTCAGACTCATCTCGTTTCAAGGAGATTGCTGTGTAATTGGGGATGCAAGACTGAAATCAAAAATAGAGTGAAGTGAAGTGCACATGCTTGGAGATTAGTAGACAGATTCATTCAGAGATGGTTTCATGGGGAGGTGGATGGACAGTTGGATCAAGGTTAGATAAGGAAGGAAATTCCTCCAAGTATTACATGAATGGAAACTGAGAAGTGAAACCTGTCAGGATCCAGAGATAACACTCCAGCCCTCAGGGCTACTCAGAGCCCTATTTATAGATCCTCAAGAGCACCTGCCTCCCTGTCTGTTAGCGGGGCAGGCTGTTAATGCTTTATCTTGCCTGGACTCCACCCACGTGGGAACTTAATACTTGCTTTGACAGAGCTCCTTCCTGTCTCTGTGGGCAGAACCCTTCCCATCATTTGCCACGAACCTACCTGTTGATGCCTTCATCCTGAGTTAGGGGCCCATGGGGGTCTGTTCAGCTGTGCCCAGGGATAGGGTCCCAGAGTACAGAGGAGTTTTTGCTCCAGGGGCCAGAGGCAGGCTGTTCGTATCATCAGGAAAATGGTCCCCAACAAGGAAGAGCACAGGCATCGCTAGTACAAGATGTTGTGTCCGGTTTGGGGAAGTGAGGGCTGGAAACATTGAGATTGTGAAGAGAAGCCCCTGCCTAGGGTGGACAGTGGTCTAAGGCATAGCTAAAGAGGGGAGAATTCGGCCCCATTAGGCATGGCTTTGAAGTGCAAGGAAATGGTGGGTGATTAGAAAGAGAACAGCACTGTAAATATAAAATGTAAGAAAAACATGGGGTAATGAATTGTTAACCATGATGTCAAGGATCATGTCAGATCTTGACGTGTGGTAAGACATTGTTGTTCTGCGTGCTGATGGAACCTCTTAAATTTTACATCTGCTGTCAATTGAGCAGAAATAGAAAGAAACTTTATGCACTGTGCTAATTGGACACTCAAGGAAAGAAGTTTGTTCTGCATTGAATGTTGAAATGCCCCCGCTTGATGGGAAAGAGGTCAGGTTCCAGTTTCAAATTTGGCGTTCATGTTGGCTAGCAAGCATTTTATTTGTGCTCTCCTTGCTTTAGTTATTTAATCTGTAAAACAGAGAGGCAGTGTTTACATCTAAAAGTTATTCTGAGGATTAATGCATGGTGCCTACTGTAGTGGTCAGCGTATGCTTGATCTTTTACAAATGTTAATTTCCCCCTGACCTTTAAATTTAGGGTCATGTTCATTTTCTTTATGTGTTGGGGTTTTTTTTTTTTTTTTAAACTACTTGTACTTTAAAACTCATGTCAGGCTAAACATGATGACAGGAAGGGTTAAGGCACTTTGAACTAGCAGGAGGGCTGAGAGGCTGGTGACATAGAACAGGCTGGCAGAGCAGTCTATGCTCACTGACGACATGGACCTTCTTCTGATTGGGTGGAAATAAAGCGGGGTGACTCAGAGCCCTTCCCTGGAGGGTTTCCATTCTGTGCTCCTTATGAGCCTCTATGCATGGAGTCAGTGCCCAGCTTTTCCAGACTCGTCAGAATGGCAGGGGTGACTAGACCCTTCTGTGCCCACCCTTTGCAAAAGCCTTACTGCTCGGGTACTCTGACCTCAGAGTCATTTGCCAGTGGTGTGCTCTCTGAGGTTTTCTTCCCGTGGGCTTGGGGCATCATGAGATGCCATTGTGGGATCCAGGGAAAGGAGAGGGAGCTCCTACCCCTTATCTTCTGAGTGTCCTGCCCATTGCCCCTGCAGATCCAGTTCTGTCCCTTTAGGTCACTCTTTTTTTATTTTTTAAAAAGATTTTACTTATTATTTCCAGAGAGAGGGGAAGGGAGAGAGGCAGAGAGGAAGAGAAACATCAATGTATGGTTGCCTTTAACCTGCCTCCAGCTACGGACCTGGGTGGAGACCTGGCTTGCAACCTGGTTATGTGTCCTGACTGGGAATCGAACCATCGACCCTTGGGTTCGCAGGCTGGAGCCTTGTCCACTGTGCTACCAGCCAGGACCTAGATCACTCTTTATGCTACATCTTTCCCAAGGATTTGCCCAGATTGTCACAGCAAGGGAGCTGGACCCTGGCTTTGGTGCCATTAGCAACGAATGTCACAGAAAAGAAGCTCTTCTCTGCAGTGGCCCCTGAAGTTCCCCTGGTAGATAGAATCACAGTAAATATGAGTCTCTTTATGCGAATTAAATGTCCCTGTTGCTCTCTCTGCCTTGGTCTGTTAGTCACCAAATTAAATTCTGCCTTAGAAAGAGTCAGAAACCTGCAGGTAGCTTTGTTCAGCAAATAATGAGGAAACCAAACTGAAAATCAATGTACTTTGATGCTTGTTATATGGACATATTCCATGGATACTATGGGGGTAATAACATATACAATTTATTCAAAGATTCTTACATTTTCTTTTGTATTATGTAGTCCCAAATTGTGCCCAGAGCAGGACTCAGTAATTATTAGTGGGATGAATGGATGCATTTTGAAGCACCCCAAAGAATTTTGTTACTGATATATTAAGGGCTTAAACATGTTAGCTCCTGAAGACACCCACCCTCAAATTTCATTCAATTTTTAAAAAATATTTTAAATGTTATTTTAACAGTTTTATGGGGGTATAATTTACGTATCATAAATTCATCTACATAAGTGCATTATCATTAATGTTGCATTTACTCTTCACTCAACTTCTGTTATATGAAAGGAACTGTTTCTGTGACGGAATATGTAGTGGAACAAAAGGAGGTTAAAGCTTATAATCACAACTGTTAGCTCTCCTGGGATCCCAAAGAACAGTGCTTTCTTGCAAATCCCCTTGTTCTCAGAACCCCTTGGGTTTACGAAGTTTTTCTCTTAGAATGTTGTGCTGCTGGCAGGAGAGCTCCCCCTACTGTCAGGTTATGAAACGAAGAACTGGCCCTACACCTGCACACACTTGAAAATTCTTATCTGAACATCCCTGGGATGTTAATCCTGAGGTGTTTAAAATGCAGATTCCTGGGTTCCACCTCTGAAATGCCCATCTTAGGAGAGCTAGAGTGAGCCCAAGAAACTGTGTTTTAAGCACTACCCAAGGGGATTCTGATGAAGCTCTTCTGAGAGATTCTGAATGAACCTAAAGCAACATCAGATTCTGGGTTGGAAATGGCAGTTTCATTGGTCTAAGCAGTTCTAGTTTTATCTGCATAACATGCCCTTCTAATGTATCTAATTAAATGCACAAACACTTTCTTTGGACCAAAAGAAGAGACAAACTAATATAATATGGATAAGTAATGAAAAATGAATACCTAGAAGTGAAATACTTAGAATTTTCTGGTAAAATAATTTTTATAACAATGCCATATCTTGTTTATATATATGTGTGTGTGTGTGTGTGTATGTGTGTGTTTCCACTTTTGAAAATGTCAGCTGAGCCTGGGGCCAGCTGGGAATGAACAGAATGGGAAATTCAAGCCTAAGCTAAAACCTAAAAACATTCTCGGTGACTCATGGTCTCCACCAGCCTTGGTTAAGGCAGGGCTTCCCATTGACAAGAATAATTAGCTTTGGAAATAAAAGTTGAAATAGAAACTGAGGACACTAGCTGATGAGCCTGCTTTGCACATATACGTGTTTGTGTGTGTGTGTATATGTACATGTATATGTATATATATATCCTGCTAGGTTCTTGTATTAAGCTTCAGCTCAGGAATAAATCCACCTTTGTTGTTTGTCCCAGCCTCCCCCATTCTCACAGGCTCCTGCTGTGCCAAGAGAGAGATGAAGAAAAAGGCCAACTGATCTGCTATTGACGCTGGGAGATATATCTCCCCTCCAGTGACCTTCCTAGATAATGAGCAGATACAGTTTTCTAATATAAAGAGAATAAATCAAAGGCCTTTCAGGGACCTGGGGTGGTAACAGTGGAGCCCCAAGACCATCAATTCCAAAAGCAAAGGGCAGAGGCACCTTTCCCTCTAGGTCAGCATGAGACTAAGACGGGATGGGAGACCTTCATACCCCGGGGCGGGGTAGGGAGTTAACACAGCTCCTCTCCCCTCCCCCACCCGCATCTTTCTCTGAACCCTGGAGCTAATCTGGGGAAAAGACACACCTTCACAGGATGTTTCAGTGGCTGCTATTTTCTGATGATTAAGCGAAGATGACGAAGTTTTGAGAGAGGGGCTGCTTATCTTTAGATCATTTTAACTTTTGGCCAGGAAGTCATTGCAGGGGCCAGGTAGTTCCACATCTTTGTCTGCAGCCACTGGTTTCCACAGAGGCCAGTGGTATTAGGAACGGGGCTGGGAGTGGGGACACCAAGCGTCAAGGCCAGGCACACCACTGGGTGCAGACAGACACATTCATGGGGCATCTCAGCCCTGAACCTGTTGCTGCACACCAGGCCCATTTGTTATTTATGTGGCATCACAATAAACCCAGGAGAACAAAGACAGGACACATGTTTCACTCAGGGAATGAGGTCTGGGTCCAGCCGATGAGTGGATAAAATAGTTGTGGTATATTTACACAGTGGGCCACTATGTAGCCATATAAAGGAAGGAAATCTTACTTGTGACAGCATGGATGGACCTAGAGACTATTATGCTGAGCGAAACAAGCCAGTCAAAGAAAGACAAATACCATGTGGTTTCACTCATGTGGAATCTGATGGACAACATAGAAACAGAGACATAGACACACGGAGCAGACGGACAGCTGTCAGACGGGACGATAAGTAGGGGACTGGATGAGATAAAGTGAAGGGATTAACCCAGGTCCCTATATGTGTGACCCATGGACATGGGCAATGGAATGGCGGTGGCCAGAGAGAGGGGACAAAGTAGGTAAATGGGGACATCTGCAGTTGCGTCAACAAGAAAAATTGAGAGAAAAACAATAATATAGAATTTTGCTAGTAACTGCTGTTTACTAAGCTCTAAGTATCAGGCATTATTCCACATCCTTCTAAATCTGTCAGCCCTTATAGAGAAGCATTATTAGATCCATTTTACTGGTGGTCATATGGAGGCTCTGGAAGCTTAAATGACCCTCTCTGAGCCACTTATGTGTGGAAACTACAATATCAAGTGACACATATTTTCCTTAGGGCTGCCTGTCCCATAGTCCATTCTTTTAAACATTCATCAGGTCTACAAAGGCACTGTGAAAAGTTGGGACCTACCTTTGCAGAAAGCTCAGTGTTTTTCTGGACCTTGTGTGAGAACATGCCTTTGGGACTAAAATCTTAGTCCAGGTGAGGGCCTGGAGAGCTAGGTATTTAAAATCCTACCTCGTCCCTCTCGGATTCCAGGGATCGTACTAGGCGCCCCTGTCCTCCCTCCTCATGTTCCCTAGAAGGAAACAGATGGGAAGAGGGAAATGGCGTGTCCGCAGCTGAGCTGGGGCTGCAACTCAGGTATGTGGTCTTTCTTTATAAGCCTCTTGCCTAAATTGGTAGCAAATCATATTTTATTAGAGGTGGTTAAATCATCTTGTTTAAGACGATTAATAACATCCACTTAACACTATTGTCCCTGGAAGACCAGGAGAGCTTCAGGCTCCCTGGTCTTGTCCTGCCAGGAGCCACCAACAGATGGGGCACAGGACATGGTCATGCTCTTCACGAGCACATCTGATTTCTTCTCTCCCAGATAATATGCAATTGCTCCCCTCTCCTCTTTAAGAGAGAGAGGGAGAAAAACATCTGTTGGTCACCTGTTGTACGCACCTCAACGGGGGGTTAAACTGAAAACCCAGGCATGTTCCCTGACCGGGAATCAAACCTGTGACCTTTCACTTTGCTGGATGACACCCCAGCCATTGAGCCACACTGGTCAAGGCTCAGACACCTCTTTTTTTGATAGGAGCGTGGGGCTCCCATTCTTCAGTGTGGTTGTGCTGGCATGCCACAGGTAGAACAGGGCCCCGTTTGGTCCCTGCTGGGGTCCCCCCTGGGTACTCTTGTCACTCAGCCCTTCATCCCAGTTAAGGCCTCCCCTCTGCCTCCTCTCTCTTCCCTAATGTTCATTCTCTGGATAAAGAGGGGTTTCTAAAGTACACCTGTCTGTGCCACCCCTACTGCAGAGATGGGGTTCAGTCCGTGTCCCTAATGTGACTTACGCAGGACCTGCAAGATAATGATTCTTCCTTGTTTTTTACTACTTAAAATCGCATTTATTGGGTACTTTATAAAAAGTATTTCAAAGAAAACAATAGTGACATGGTCCCATTTTCTTGAGAGTTGCTGTTACCATACACAATATTTTGTATTTCTTTTATCATTGAACAATATAATCTGGTGATTTCTATGTCAACACATATAGAGCAACCCTGTTCATTTTATCTGCTGTGTAGTATTCCATTTTATGGCTGTAACATAATTTCTTTAACTAGCTCCCCACTGATTCGCCTTTGAATTGTTTCCCAGTTGTATCTGTTGTTGTTTCACTTTAAAAACAATGCTGACAGGAACATTCATTAACATTCTTCTAATGGAAGTCCTGGCCATTGGTTAGAGCATCTTCCTGATATGTCAAGGTTGCAGGTGTGATCCCAGGTCAGGGCTCATACAAAAAGCAACCAATGAATGCATCATTAAGTAGAACAACAGATTCTCTCTCTGTCTCTGTCTCTGTCTCTGTCTCTCTCTCTCTCATTCAATTAAAAAAATTCTAGTGAAATGGCAGAATAAATACTAAGCAGTAGGAATTGGGGTAAGACTTACAAGAATTTTATACTTAGAAAGGTTTTGCTAAATAATCTCCATGTCACATTGATCAGTGCAGGAGCAGATCTGTTTCCAGCAGCTACCCCACAATATTGAGTGTTTGTTATCTGATGGGTGAAATATTATAGCTCATGTTTTATTTAAATATTTTAGTGTTGCACATCTTTTATCGTTTATTGGTAGGCATATATCTTGGGATACTGCTTTAGCATCAACTACAAACAATAACTTTTTTTTTTTTTTAAGATTTTATTATTTTTAGAGGGGAAGGGAAGGAGGGAGGGAGAGAGACATTCATGTATGATTGCCTTTCACCTGCCTCCAGCTACAGACATGGCTGGAGACCTGTCTTACAACCTGGTTATGTTGCCCTGGCTGGGGAATTGAACCAGTGACTTTTGGGTTTGCAGGCCAGCACTTTATCCACGGTGCCACCAGCCAGAGCAATAGTCATTTATTTATTTATTTTAAAAAGTTTTAATTAAAAAATTTTTTTTCAAGATTGTATTTATTATTTTTAGAGAGAGGGGAAGGGAGAAAGAAAGAAAGGGAGAGAAAAATCAATGTATGGTTGCCTTTCACCTGTCTCCAGCTATTGATGTGGCTGGAGACCTGGCGTGCAACCTGGTTATGTGCCCTGGCTGGGAATCAAACCAGTGACCTTTGTTTTCACAGGCTGGCGCCTTATCAACTGTGCTACCAGCCAGGGCCAGGTTTTTTTGGTTTTTGTTTTTTTTAAGATTTTATTATTTTTCAGAGAGAGGGGAAGGCAGAGGAAGAGAGGGAGAGAAACATCAATGTATGGTTGCCTTTTACCTGCCTCCAGCTATGGACCTGGCTGGAGACCTGGCTTGCAACCTAATTATGTTGCCCTGGCTGGGAATCGAACCAGCAAACTTTGGGTTTGCAGGCCAGCACCTTATCCACTATGCTACCAGCCAGGGCTTTAAGTATATCATAATATAGACAGGATTACACAGACAATGAAAAGGCCTTTTAAAAAACAACAACAACAACAACAAAAACCCAAGCAAACAAAAAATCACATTTTAATCATAGGTCCTAGAATTTTAGAAACATTCATCTGACATGAAAAGACTGATACTTATTTACAAAATACACACATGTATTTATCTGAATCATTCTCTAATGTTTCTTAGGCGGCACTTGATTACCTTGGTTCAATATGTTTTATGTATGGAATGAATTAACTTCCCCCTTACGCTGTTCTGTGAATCACTGCACTGTCCCAGTGGCCCATCAAAAGGAGGAGTTAATGTATTGTAGGTGAATGTTCTGGAACCTGTGCTGATCTTTGTGTGCACCGCGTGGCCTTGATGGAGACCAAACAGCGAAACGCAGCCTTCAGTCTTCACGGCATTTACTCTATTAGCTCCAAGCTCTGCACCCTCCGCCTTATCTATTCCGGTGCTCCCGGCTTTCTGATTATCCATCTTTCCTATCTCCTCGGAACCAGCGTTTGTAGCCTGCAGGCTTGTGTGCTGGGTGCTGATACAAAACAAATCTGTTTCTGAAATATGTCTTCATCCAGCCAGATTTCTGTAGCATGAGGTCATTCATCTTTTTCCTGGTGTGAGAGGGATTTCCCAGCATTTTCCCAGGTAATGAGTTTGATTCAAATGATGTGGTGACAGGAGAGGAAGGCAGAATATTCATTCCCTTGTCACCACCTTGCAGGATCCGCTGCTCCAGGGACCCTCCCAGGGCTCAGTGCTGGCAGGAAGGTTCCCTGTGCTGCCTTCGCTGTTATAAAGACTGACATTAAGGGAGATGGCCTTACCCACCTCCCAAGAAACAAAGATATTGGAAACTATTTGGGAAAAGAGGAAACATGAAACCCAACTCTTTTTTGTGTTTTATGAGGAGTGGTTACATTTGTGCTGCTTTGTTTCAGTGAGTGCATTTTCTGACTCAGACATCAGGGCATGTGATTAGATAAGGGACAGTGAATTGGCAAATTAGTGGACCAGAAGATTGCACCATTTACGCACACAGTTGTATAATGTTCACTCATAAAATCTCCTCAGTACAGAATAACTAATTTTTCCCCTCCCTTCTTTTCTGCAGCCCTTCTGAAACCTAACCCTGCACATGAGAGACTGTTCTGTCTGCTCCTCCCTGGCAGGACCTTCAGTCCAAAATCACTTTGCCACATGAGCTTGTGTGCTGTCCTGCAGCAGAGACGGAGGCATTTAGAGGATGTCTGTGTGTGTCTCTTATGTAGGTGACATCAGTGTACTAGATGGCCTCAGTATGGCCCTAGGTGGCCCTGGAACAGGGGTCTTCCTGCTCAGCCTCTGTCCCAGCTGTGCTTGCGAAGAGGTCTGGCCAGTGACAGATACCAGATAAATGTCTAGGTTAGCTCCAAGGACTTTGGTTTGCCACTGAGTTGCTTAGGGACACAAAAGAGCAGTCTGGAGCAGGTAGCCAGGCTGCGATGACTCTGGTGAGCCTTTGCTCAGGGGGGAGAGGGGGTACAGAGGGGAGGGTACTGCTTTCTACCCCTGAGAACACTGTTTGTTCAACGTCAGTGTCAGGTCCCTGGACGTCTGAAGCTCAGTTGGACCCTGTATTATCTTGAAGGCTGCTCAGGGGACCCCCTTGCTCTCTGGAGCGAGGTGGAGTCAGTTAGAGAGCAGGGCCTGCTGTCCCTCCAGGCAAGTCTGGCTGAGACTCCCCGTCATTGCAGGTGTGGCGATGGCAGCCGCTCGCTTCTGTGCCAGGGAGACTTGCATCAGGAACGTGGCATCACTGATTTCAGTTCCGTGCACCGTCCATCACACTGAATTATGATGAGAAGTTCAACTGTTATTAGTTCGATAGTTTGAGAGCTCTAAATATCGTGCTTCATGTTTGCATGAACAGAAACACTATTATTTTAAAAATTAAGTCAACAGCTTGAAGGAAACATTTCTCGCTACAAGGGATCTGTGCTTACTCCCAGTTTGAGCAGTGTGGCCTTAGCCCATACTGACATCTGTTTTTCTTTCAGATGACAAGATTCTTGAAGGCTGGTTCCACAACTCACATGATTTTGAATTCGCAGTGTCCAAAGGGACACTTAAATGGTGTTGTTTGGTTAATGGCACTGTCTCCAGATGTGTGCTGATGTCTGGGTATTTTCTATGCTCTGCAGTTGTTCGCAGGTTGAGGTAGTTGTGCCCTATGGGTGGAGCGGTTGGCAGGGAGAGACCATACATTTTGACTCGCGTGTGTTCGGTCTTACGGCCAAAGGACTCCTGGCCCTGTGGGTCTGTGGCTGATGTTCCTGCAGGGGTTTGATGTGCACACGCCTCCCAATTGGACAAGTGTTCTCACATCCCGGAAGCATCACCCCGACTGCTCCCCAGTGTGTTCGATGGTGGCTGTGGTGGGTTTTTTTTTTACTGCTAATACACTAATATCTGCATACAGGGCTTTCTGGGTCCCCATCCTTCTTCCATCCCTCCCTAGTGTTCCTTCTGCAGTGCTGACCTTTCGGCTTCCATGCCTTGTCAAGCTCGAGAGAAAACAGCCTGCTCTTCCCTTTACCTTGTAGCTGTTCCCCCCTTTTCCTCCACACCTCTCTTACATCCTGTTTCTCTTTTAGACTTTTCATTTTCCTCCCTGTAGCACAAGGGGAGCCTTACAGCCAAGGAGAACCAGGGATTATATATCCCAAAGTTTGAGATTTATCAGAAACCTTTCATTGCAAATGATGACATGGGAAATTGCATCATCTGTGTATTTGTCTGAGGGAGAGGCACCAGATGGAGGAAATATTACCCATTGGTGGACTTTTATACTGGTGTTGGGTCTATGGAGAAGACAAAAGGGAAAAAGCAAAGGAGGGAGAAAGATAAAAGGCCAGCACAAGTGGGGAATGGATGACCTACTGCTTTTGGCTGCCTCTCTAGGAAACAAAAGAAGTCAGTTCATTCTGTTCTTGTTGAAAATCAGAAAAAGGAAAAAAAAAAAAAAAAAGCGAACACACACACACACACACACAAACACTCAGTACATTACAGAATGGAAAGTGCAGAAAGTCCAGTGCTATGCTTCATGTCAAGTTCAGATTATCATTAAAGCGGAGGAGCAGAGAAACTGGTAGCACTGAGAGTCCATGAGAGGGCAAGCCTTTTGGGGGGGAGGGGGGTGTTGGTTAAAGTGAGCAAAAACATACAGATACAGCACGAAAGGTTTAAATTCCAGAGCAAATTTTGTTGCCTCTCTTCTCCAAGGGGCAATAAGCACCAATGCCATTTCTTAAAGACCTTTTGTTTTTCAGAGATAAATGACCATTTGTTTTAGATTGACTTCAGAATTTCCCTCTTCCAGATAGTCTTCCTGGATTGATCACCTTCTGCTCCATAGACCTTTGTGCTTACTTGACCTTTTATTTTACTTTTGTGTGCATGTCAATTTCTTCCCTTATACCTCTGTTTCTTTTTTTGTCTTGTTTAAATTTTATCTTTCAGTTACAGTTTACATTCAATATCATTTTGGAACATTAGCTTCATAGTAACCAGACAATCATATTCTTTGTGTAGTGATCCCTCACCCACTCTGATATTTCAGGTACCCACCTGGGAACATCCATTGTCATGACATTATTATTGACCACATGCTGTACTTTACATTCCCATGGTACCACTTCTGGAGTGGTATTATATCTTTGGGTTTCTAGATCTGAAGAAACCCAAAACACTAATTTAAAAAAAAATATATGTACCCTAATGTTTATTGCAGCATTATTTATAATAGCTAAGATATAGAGGCAACCCAAGTGCCCATCAATAGATGAGTGATTAAAAAAGTTGGAGTACATACATACAATGGAATGTTACTTGGGCATAAAAAAGATGTCACCATCTGCAACAGCATGGATGGACCTAGATGGTATTATGGTCAGTGAAAGAAAGACAAATTCCATATAATTTCATTTATATGTGGGAAATAAAGAGCAAAATAAATGTACAAACAAAATAGAGACAGACTCGCAGATACAGAAAACAGACCGAGGATTGCCAGAGGGGAGGGGAGTTGGGAGGTTATGTGAGAGGGGAAGAAATTAAGAAGTACAAGTCAGTGGTTACAAAATAGTGCCTTTGCAAGCTCCCCCACTCCCTGACTGTTGGAAGGAAGGCGGACCGTGAATGCCTTGATTTTTAGCTTTTGTTTAGCCCTCACCTCTTGGGAGCGCCTGCCTGGCTTGCTGCTTGCTGTGCACGCCAGCTTTCCTCTGTTAACTGAGTTCTCTTTAGCGCAGACCTTTGTCCTTATTGAGGACGGAAGAGGCATCGTGTGGAGACAGACCTGTTGGCAGGGATAGGCCAGTCCTGACACCCACGGACTTAGTTTCCTGAGAGATGGCTACTAAAAGGGTCACTGTCAAAATGACAGTGACCGAAAGTGGCCTGAGGCTGGGATTTCATCACATCGTTGTGCCAAGAGCCTAGATGCCCTGGGTGTCTGCCAGTGTTTCTCAGCGGGGAGCAGCCCCACCCTGCAGGGGCATCTGGAAATAAATGAAAGCAGTAGGATCAATGTCTAGTTTTCACCATGACTAGAGAGTAGGGTGGGTACGTGGAAGGAGAGCTGTTCCATGTGGCTGGATCTTAGAGGGTAGAGAGAGGAAGGTAAGAGTTGTGAAACTGGAAAACAGGCAGAGTTCATGGTATAAAAAACAGGAAGGAGTTTAGACTTTATCAAGGGGGTAATTGGAAGCCACTGAAAGGTTAAGCAAGGAAATGAGCCATTCACAGAGCTCCCTTTGGCTGTAGTTGGGTCCAGAGCAAGTTGACCAAATAGGAATCCAATTAGCATGTCTTTTATTCCCTTTCTATCCTCTATTCTTTCTGCTGTAACTAATTATGCAACAGCAGCTTCTCAGAGAGTATTCAATCTTGGGTTTCCAGAATTGTTCATTAGCCCTGGCTGGTGTAGCTCAGTGGATTGAGTGCCTGCCTGGGAACTGAAAGGTTGACGGTTCAGTTCCCAGTCAGAGCACATGCCTGGACTGCGGGCCATGTTCTCAGTTGGGAGCATGAGAGAGACAACCAATTGACGTTTCTCTCCATATCTGTGTTTGTCTCCCTTTCTCCTCTCCTTTACCCCTCTTTCTAAAAATAAGTTTAAAAAAAAATTGTTTATTAGGCAGAGAATTTGTCAATACCTATCAACAGGATAAAATTTGCCCTGCATTTATAAATTTATATCATTTCTAGATGTCTAGGCAAATTCTTATTTTTAAAATGGTAAGGATTTTAGACTTCATCAAGGGCTTTATCAAGGGAAGCCACTGAAGAATTTAAGTGAGAGAACTGGCTGGCTTCTGAAATTGCAGAGAAAGCCTGGTCCCCCTGGCGTATTTGTCACCTGAGCCTTTGCTGCTGTCCCCCCTGAATCTGAACAGCCTGAGTCCCTCCACCTTCTCTCACTTGAATTCCATCATGTGGCTGCAGGATGAGTGGGGATCATTGGAATTCTAGTTCTCATGCCTGGGAAAACAGACCACTTCCTTAGCTGTCAGCTGAAATGTCCTACTATGAGCTAGAGGGATGTCCTCAATTCTACGAAACAGCTCCTAAAGTGACAGGTGCTTCTCTCTGCTCTTCTTTTTGCTCCCCTCTTGGGCAGGATTGATTGACTCTAACTTGCAGAAGAGAATGCCAAGGCTCTGTGGAGGTGACACACCCGGTGTTCACGTAGCTCTGGAATATCCACTGTCATCAAAAAAGAATGGACATGTTTGGTGTAAATGGTCTCATTTCTCCGCACTTAGTTTTTTCTTTTTTGGTCATTTTCCCCATTCCTGAAAGTTGACTTGGCTATGTCCTCCTAGTCTCTTGGGCTTTCTTTTTCTTTTTCCTCTTCCCTCTGGTCCTCTTATCTGGCCCATTATGCTTCTCTAAGCTGATTTCTCCTTTCTAGTTTTGAAGCATGACTTTCTGCCACCCGTGCCTTTTTGTTCTTTTACCATTTGGTAGCAGGAAAGAAAGAAATGTAGGTCTGAAGTTTAGAAACCCAGATTCCCTTCCTGACTTGGATCTTACAATGTAAGACAAATGATTCTGGGCCTTTTGTTGCACTTCATCGAGGCTTCCTGGCCCCATCTGATGCAGTGGCTAGCATCCTTCATCTTTGCTTAGAGTACGGGAGTTCTGAACACACATCAGTATCCCTGTGGCTTCCCCACACTCATGGTTAAAACCAAAAACTATTTTGGCCTCTGAAGCCCATCACGGCCCAGATCCCTGTACGACTTCCCCACCCCACCTCATTTGGTGTCAGAAGACCTGTGTTCCTTGGGTTCCATCCCCACTGGTTCCTTTTGATTTTCAAATGCTCCAAGTTTTCTTCTACTGCAAGATCTTTGCATGGTCTATCTTTGCCAGAAACCCCTTAGAACCCGCTAGGTGACCCCAACTCATTCTTTTGTCAGTCAGTGACTGCCCTAAGCAGGACCCCTTCCCTAGCCCAAAATAGAGTAATTGGGTTACTGTAAGCTTCCATGGGACCCAGCTCATTCCTTGTAACAGTGCTTATGCTTATTTGCATGGGGTGTGATTGCTTATGTCTGTCTCACTCTGTGGATCATAAGGCTTGTGGCTGAGACTGAGCCTGGTGTGGGGCATTGTTATCACCTTCAGGTATGTAGGTAGATGCTCAGTGGACATCTGGTGAAAGTGTGAGCGGGTGCTCTGGACTTCACCACAGGTGACTCACTTGCTCTTAGAGTTGTTCTGATCTCAACGTCAAGGATCCATTTTCGGGGGAATTTAAACTAAATGCATGGGATTAGAGAGGGTGATCAGGTTTGGCACAGATTTTTCTAAATTAAAGGAGTTTTTAATTGTATCTTTGTACAGAACTGTGTGTGTATTCACATCAGTTCAGAACTCTGTATTGAGTCCAAAATATTACAGAGTGCATGTTTAGTTCTGACCAGTAGGGATGAATTTATGCTTATTGAAGTTGGCTGGCTGGTGGAAGGCGAGTGTTACAGGACCAGCGTACAGAGAATTAGTGTGCGCGGATGGCTGTAAGCCGGTGCTCACGTCAGACCCCTTCAGATCAAGTGCTGCTCAGCCGGGCGCGCCCTTGTGGGAATTACTTAGTTGTCCTTTAAGTTTGTGTCCTCACTTGTAAGGTAGAAATAATAACAGAAATGTCCATCTGAGTGGACATTTATTTCTTCTCTGAAAGAAATAGCCCAGCTCCACCTATGTGTGTTTCCCTGGCAGTGTGTGTACCACAGTTCTTTCTCTATTATCGTAACCTGTGATGAGGATAAAACAATACAATCTTTGCAAGGTGCATAGCGTAGTACTGGGCATCAAATAAATGCACAGCAGATGTTAGCTCTCACATGATTAAATAATTTATACATGTACATTATTAAATTATTAAGGAAGTTATAAATATTAGTTGCCTTGCTTTGTTATTCCTTTCAGAACTACAAACCCACACACCTATTAGAAAGTCTCGATTCTAAATGACATTTCATTTTTTCTTCAGTAATTAAACTTTTTTTTTTTTTTACTTAGAATTGATGGACTATGTAATACTAGTTTCAGGCATATAGCATCGTGATTAGACATTTATAAAATGACTTAGAAAGGAATCACACCAATAAATCTAGTACCCACCTGACACCGCACGTAGTCACCACACATCACAGACTGTTCTCTGTGCTGCACTCCACACCCTCAGGACTGTTCTGTGGCCCCCAACCTGCACTTCTCAGTCTCTTCACCTTTTGCATTCGGTCTCCCCAAGCCCCTTCCTCCCTGGCATCTGTCACATGCTCTCTGTGCTAGTTGACATTTTAGACATTCATGGAAAATAGGGATTTAGAATCTTGAAAGGCATTAAAATCTTTGACAGAAAACAACCAAGTCAGTTGTTTTGGGGAGGGAAAAATCATGGGTGACTCTCAAATCCCTTCGATGATCCTCACATGATTCTGATTTCCTGGAGCCTGTAATGGGAACACTTTTCGTCATCACCTTTTTTTCTTTTTTTTTTTAAGATTTTATTTATTATTTTTAGAGAGAGGGGAAGGGAGAGAGGCAGAGAGAGAGAGAGAGAAACATCAATGTATGGTTGCCTTTCACCTGCCTCCAGCTATGGACCTGGCTGGAGACCTGGCTTGCAACCTGGTTATGTGCCCTGGCTGGGAATCAAATCATCAACCTTTGGGTTCACAGGCCAGGTGCCTTATCCACTGTGCCACCAGCCAGGGCTTGTCATCACCTTTTAAAATAACAAACACCCCCACTTTATGGCTGGGTACTTAGGGTCACCTTATAACTTTTCCTAAGAGAGTAAAGGTAGGCACTGTGACATTTGGAAAAATAAGGTGTGTGGTTATTTTTAGTCTGACTGAAATAGCAGCTGCAGGTTCCATTTATAGGAACTGTAGGAACCTTCTGTGTCTGGGACGAGAAAATGGCTTCCACGAAGTAATGACTTCGTCATCGCCAACTTCACCTGCCGATGATCACCTGCCTCTTTAGTGGCCTTCGTATTATGCCATTTTGTCTTTTTAGTCTTAAGAGAATGGGGCTCTGGTTGTTCTTGATGTTTTATCATTTCTTTGTTCTTGGACTGGAAGAAAATGAGAAGCAGGGCCGACTACCTGTCGGGCTAAATTGTTCCCGTCAAATAAAACTGCAGGGACCATGTGCCAGGGTGCCTCCCATAAATCAGCCATGGGGAACACAAGGTGCTGAGAGACGGAGAAACGATGTTTAATCATCACTTGTAGGAAATCATTAGCTAGTTGCGCACCCTCATTCCATTCCTGGCCCATCCGTCATTCCTCAATAGCTGGATTCCCTCAGACCATTAACATTTCTCAACGACTTTCTAAATGCAGAGAAAAGCCATGGACGGGGGTAAAGGATGGAGTGATGTTATGGAAACACAGGACTGAGAGATGCCGCTGCCTCTCGCCTCCTGCTCCCTGGAATGTAAATGGACCCATGTAAGAACAAAATGATCAATAAGGAGGCAGGCCAGATGCTAGCGGGAAGCCTTTGCGTCCTTTACCTCCTTCCCTCTGTGAAAGAAATAGCCTGGCTTCACCTATGTGTGTTTCCCCGGCAGTGTGTGTACCGCGGGTCTTTCTCTATTACCGTAACCTTGTGATGGACGGGAGAGGGAGGAGGTTGAGTGGTTACTGGAACACCGCCAGCTTTAGGAAATTAATCTGGGATCCCCAAATTTGCCCCGCCATCCTAGAGAGGGAAAGCCACCACCGAAAATGTGGTAGGGTCTGCAGATGAATCAAGTGGGAAGTTCAGTAAAACTAAACCAGCTCACTGACGGAGCAAATAGCCTGATGATCGCCCTTTAAAAAATAAACAGCTGATTTAATTGTGATGTGTAGACAGCTTCGTTGGGTGATCCTCAGGAGGAAAAGGGATTCTAGCCTGGTCTTCTGCTTTTACAATTTACTTGTTAATTTCAATGCATGTACCTAAAGTGATTCCTATTTTTTTTTTTTTTTTTTATGGCTAAGTACCACAGGTCTTAACCTTTGATTCCCTATTTAGTTGTGTCATGGAAACTCAGATGTTCCTATCTGCCATTTATGAGACTAGGGGGCCACTAACACTAAAGAAGTTAATTCGCACAAGTGCACTACAAAGTAAGGATTGCTTTCCTATCTAATGATAAAAACAAAAACACGGCATTAGCAGTAATGGTTTCCCTAAGGTTATGGAGCTTAGGCAGGAAAGATCCAAGTTCTTTGGGGCCTGGATGTCATCCTGTTTGCCAAGCCCTTCAGAAAAGGATATGACACAGCTTCAGATGAGGGCTGCTGAAGGGACCTGGGAAGGCGAGGGGCACTGAGCTGTGGCTTCATCAGCTCTGGCGTGGACAGCTGTCAGTCCCTGACAAGACAGGAGCATACTGTTGTCAGGGAAGCAAGACAGAAGACCTCATCAGTGGACATGTTTAACTGAGAATATCTCTAATGTGTGTGTGCATGTGTGTGTATTTAAAAAGGATCTGAGACAAGTATGTAATGGGCACATGGATACCATTGTAAGTCCTCCATGCTCTTCTTTTATATTAGTTAAAAATAGAAATGGACATTCACTACTTAAAAATAAAGTTTAAAAATAACCAAAGGCATTACTTATAAGCTACAAGGATGATGATGATAGTGTTGTAGATTTGATAATCTACTCTACAAAGACTTTACTTTCTAACTTAAATTTCTTCAGGTTGCTTTGCATCAGCTGCGGAGGTCATTAGGAGGTGATTTGGCTAAACCATTTATGAACATGAAGATTTTTAAGATTTTCAGGTGAACATGAGTATGACTTGTTGTGTTCATTTGGGTTCCCCTTGAGCTGGGTGAATGTTTAATCAAGAACATCTGATTAGTCTCCACTCTAAAGAGCCTATTTGCAGACGATGATAAGAGCACCAAACCTCTGTAATCAGTTGCTTTAAGAAGCCTTTGATCCCCTAGGACAGATGTTCCTGTTGCACTGGGAAGACGGGGGGGTGCGCTTGCGTGCACAGGAGAAACTGGAGGGGTAAGGAACTCAGTGAGACCCACAGAGTTCTACTCCCCGTCACAATGCACATCCTGTTCAGATTGCATGGGCAGTTCCCACATGTGAAAATGGCACAGATCCAGGGGCAGGAAAGCATGTGACGTATTTTTCTGAAAATTGGGATTCTTGATATTCACTTCCTTTGCTCTATTGCCTTGTGATATTTCCCCCCTAAATAATCGGTTTGTTTCTAATAAGTATATATTCCTGTGACAGGTGCTTGGGCACCAGAGGTACACTCAACCCAGAAACTTGCATCAGGACCCTCACAGTCTAGTGAGAAAGGGAAGCTAAGCTGAGCTCTGCTGTTCAAGCCTGGGACATGGGGGATGGGGAGAGGGGGCAGGACAGGAAGTAGGGACACCCAAGTTATACCTTGTAGGGAGGGCTCTCACTCCAATACTCGACCACCTCTTATAGTAAAACTATCTCATGATTCCATTTACAAAGACATTGACTATTTTTGCTAATGTGATTGAGTACATGTTATTTAGAATTTGTTCCCTTTAGACCAGATACTAGTTCTTCCTTTTTTCATTTTTCTTTTCTTTTTTAAAATAAAACTGTTGATGTCTAACCTGAGGATTTTATAGGTCTGACTCTGTGTCTCCGACATGTTAATAATTGAAGTCATATTAAACACATTGTAGTAAAATTACTTCCTTCAACATTTCTACTTCATGTTAGACCCATCAATAATAAGAGATACAAAATTTATATGAAAAGATAGATGGTCATATAAAAATGTTTCTAATATAAGAAGACAAGTCATAGTGATAGATATTTCAGTGCAGAGATTTCCTTATTTATCCATGCATCCATTTATTCATTTGTCAAAAATTTATTGAACATTAACTATGTTGGACACTGCTTATGTTCTATAGAAATAAAGTAAAAAGGACATGCTCCTAACCCTCGAACATCTCCCAGTCCGTTGGGCCTGACCACATTCCTGTTTCTGCCCCCGTCTATAATGGGAGAGACGGGGTAGCAAGGACCAGGAAGTGCAGAGAGCAGAGGCTCTCTTTTGTTTGGTTAAGGCAAGACTGTGAAATCAGTGATCGGAGAGGATGAGATATTTTTGTTGTTGTTGAAGAAATAATCTCCTTTTCTTTAAAGCAAAATCTTGGCAAAAAGTTTTTTTCTTTCCTTTTTTTTTTTTTTTTTTTTAAGATTTTATTTATTATTTTCAGAGAAAGGGGAAGGGAGAGAGGCAGAGAGGAAGAGAAACATCAATGTACAGTTGCCTTTCACCTGCCTCCAGGTACGGACCTGTCTGGAGACCTGGCTTGCAGCCTGGTTATGTGCCCTGACTGGGAATTGAACCAGCGACTTTGTGTTCGTAGGATGGCACCTTTTCCACTGTGCCACCAGCCAGGGCCTGCAAAAACTTTAAAAAAAAACATAGACACTAAATATTCTGACAACCTACCCTTGTAAAAACTTGGCTGGGTGGAGTAGAAAAGGAAACTGTAGCTCTGATATGAGGATTTAGGGTAAGTTAATAAAAAGGATTATTAAAATTTAAGTAGGAAACGTATGTTGTATTACATAATAAGCTTGTTTGAGCATTAGTGACATAGCATCCAGCTTGCTTCCCTTGGACTATTTGTTATTAACAAGTATCAATCTCTTAAAAACAACAATATAAGTGAAGTTCATACATATATATAGAGATAGATAGATAAGTAATATTTCAGAGATGAATCCTGAAAATCTAGGGAAATAGATACCCCAAACTAACCTTTGGTCATCAAATGTAAGAGCAATGCAGGCATAACATGTGAAGGCAGGGACATAGTGTCTTGTGTCATTATAAATTATTCTAAAGTAAGCAAAGCTAAGCTAGATAAAGAAAGTTTTCCTCCTCTTTGCTTCTCTGTATTCCTTTCTATGAGAGCTTTCACACACTTTTTGTCACTGTTAAGTCCGCTAATAAATGCAGAGGAGACTTGTTACCCTCCCCTCTCCCTCCCTCCCCGCCTTCCTCCACACCCTCTTTCTCTGGGGGCAGGATGGACAGCCGTACTCTGTGCTTCCCCTCCTGTAAGAGACCCCTTGTATGTGCAGGAGCCACGAAGCCCTTGCTGCCTATGGGGATGGGTCACTGGCAGCTGATGTGACACACTGCTCTGGTGGCTGCTTCAGCTGTGAGCAATAAACCGTCTTTATCTCTGACCCACAGGTCTCCTGGTATCTGGCAGGTGGGTTACAACCTCCTGTCCTTCACAGTATCCTGACACAACACCATGTTTTAAATGTTTAATCTCTTAAGCCATTTCTCATCCAGCAGCTTTTTTATGTTTGTTTGTTTGTTTTAATTGGTTTTTCATTGGGGTAACACTGGTATATCATAGTGAGTAAGTTTCAGGAGTGCAGCATTGTAAATTGACATGTGCGTGCACTCCCTGATGCTCACCAGCAGAAGCCTAGCTCCCACCTACAGCATCACGTTTAAACAGCACCTGTGATTCTGGAGAGGCTGCTATGCCCTGCAGAACAGCAGCTGATTGCCTACGTAGTCAGGCTTTGGCTTGATGGGGACAGTAAACAAGGAGACACATGGGAAAACTGGTTTGCACTAGTGCTGGCTCCTGCAGGGGAAGCGAAGCAGGGCCATGTGGTGGAGGTGACTTGATGTAGGGCAGAGGCCAGGTTGGGCAGGGGGCAGGCAGGCCTCCCAGAATGAGGGGAGGTAGTGGTAACACGCCAGAGGTTCTTACCTGAGTACCCGGGATTGCTTTTGTCTCACGTCCACTGAAGCATTTCCAGTGTCTGGACTTACTTGATTGTCCTGATCGGGGGAAGGTGGATTACTGGCCAGGGGTATTGCTGAACACCCTACAATTCCAAGGTTCTCCCACAGCAAAGAGTTATCCAGTTCCAGGTGTCGACAGTGCTGAGAGTTAGGGACCCTGCAGCAGGGTGACAGGGCTGCCTCCGAAGCAAGGGAGGGAGGTGTGGGATTGCACCAATGCATGGGTGGAGGGCGCAGTAGCTCACTGCTCAGAAAAGGGCACTCTGAGCTGTATCTTAAGGGGCAAGTAGGAGTGTTCCAAGTGGATGTGGATGTGGTGGGAGTTTCCACATGGGTGTGGTGGGCGGGTTCCACAGGGGCAGGCTCTCGGGCCAGGGTGGATGGCACTACATTCTGGCCAGAACTCGAAGATCCCCAAGGACACTGTGGAGCACATGAGACAGGGCATGGGAAATGCAGGGTGAGGATAGGGGCTTTCCTTCCTAGCAACTTCTGAAAGCACTTGGTCTGGAATGTGCTGTGGGTGTGTGTTTGCCCGGAGCAGTAACTCAGATACCATGTTCAAGCTCCTTCGTGAGTCACAGAGGCGGCAGACTGGCCAGCTCTCCTCAGACAGTTCTCTGTTTCTCTTGTGCATGCAGCTAGGTCACCTGCGTCCACTACACTCTCAAGTAGATGTGGCTGTGTGGCTGGGTGCAGCCTTGCCTGTGGGCGGGAGTGAGGTGTCTGTCCACCCGTAAAGCTGTCACTCTTGTTCCCCACCCCCTGGCTGGAGGCAAAGGATGAGTAAGCCCTGTGGGCTGAGGTGTCATTGGAGGGGAGTGGTTGGTCTCTGAGTTACCCTGCGGAAGGGGTTCTCTGAGCTGTGCTTGAGCAAGAACTAAGTTTTTATGGTATTAAGCCCCTAGGATTTCAGGATTCATCTAACCTAATAAGTGCTACCATAATCAGCATCGATAGTACTAGGTACTTTAGGCACACTATCCCTGATCCTTTCCATGACCTGGCAATATTGGTGTTAATATCCATATTTTGAACACAAGGAGAAAAAGGCCCAAAGTGGTTCAGTAACATAAGCTAGTAAACGCATGTTCTTTCCAATATGCTGACTAGCTACCCATCTTTCAGGGGAAGGAGTCCCTGTAGGTTTGCCTCCTTCTGTATTTCTTGGGGCTTGTCTGGTGTGGTGCACCAAGTGGCACTCCCCTCACTCCAGATACTTAACCCACTACAAGAAGTGACATGTCAGTAACTAGCCATGGCTCATGCCTGAGTTGTACCTTGCTTGTCTGACCCTCACGGATGGATGAGAACAAAACCTCACCGTTAGGGTTCTTTGCAATGTACTGTATTTTCTTTCTTTAATGAACTGAGAGTGTACCTGAAGCAAAGGTCCTCCTGTCTCTTTCAGCTGCTGGAAGCTGCATTTCATTTCCTAGTCAGAGTTTATCGGTCCCCAAAGCTGCTGGAAGCAAGAGTTGCCCATAGGCAAACCCAGAGCCATTAGGGAAATGAGTGTTTCCGTGTGCCTGCCTGGCTGGGATGGTGGCAGCTCTTGGGTGGACATGGATTAGGTGAGAGGCTGAAGTGGGCAGTAGGTATGTCTTTGGGTGGTGCATTTGAAAGACGAAAGGGCCTCAAAGTATAAGGAAGGAGGCTGGGGAGACCCTGCAGTGGCCTTGAGCTTTCAGTGTGCCCAGCATGCTTTGGGAAACTACTGTCCTGCTTCTCAGTCCTTGAAATTAAATTGTGGCTGAGCCCACCTTCCAGTTCTTAGATTGGGCACCTGACCCAGACTTGACCCATCACTGCTTTCTGTCCCCTTGGCTTGCCACTGTCCCCAGCCACAACAGGGACAGGAAGGAAAATCAAAGAGGTCCTGGAGTCAGCTGAGATGGGAGGAGAGTGTTTGGGTGTTGTAGCCAGCATTGTTGATTGCTGCTGACAGAATTAATGAACTGAGAACCAAGAAATGCTAATCAAATTTAGCAACAGTGGTTGCTCCAGTTTGCATGCCGGTTGGTGACCGTAGGAGTTGTTTCAGTAGATGGAAGCAGGAATCAGATGAAGTGGGTTGAGGAGTAAGTGAGGAGGCAGGAAATGGAGGCAAGTTACAGTAAACGATGCTGTGAAGCCGGAAGCCGTCCGCAGGCAGAAATAAACCAACACCAGTTGGATTCGTGCTTGCCAAGTTGCAATTTGAGGTTGGATTTGGCAAGATTTTTCAGAATCGAGCACTTTTATGCTTGGTTCTGTGTCCATGGTTCAGTTATGTTTAACCAAAGTTATTAAGTATACTCCCTGCATTACAGTCGGGGTTATAGAGTTGAACAAGATGTGCTTTTCGCTTTGAAGAACTGGGCATCTGCATGGGGAGGTAGACTTGCAAAGTCAGCGTTCCTGTTCAGCATGGTCATGCAGTGACGCAGCTCGGAGGACGTGCTCCTGAGTGGAAGAGCCAAGACCTCCCAGAAGAGGAGGTCTCTGAACTGCGTCATGAAGGACACATAGGACTTAGGTTTACTGTTTTGGAAATGTAATACACGTGAAGCCAACTCATAAGAAGAAAATGGATGGCAGTACAGTTGGCCTTCATGCATCTCATGGAGTAAATACGCAGAAAACTACAGGTCCGTTGACGTATACTTGTGACATGGCCTAACCATCGCTAGGGGCTCTGCATCTAAGGAAAAGGGAAAGGCAGAGCCAATGACTGTGCATCAAAAATAGCATCTTCTCCGTTGCTTATCTCCATGAGGGTTTCAGAACGACACATACCAGCTCCACAGGGAAGCCTCTGACAGATGGAAACTCACTTAACCAGCCACAGAAAAGGGACAGATTGGCTCTGAGAGGGACACACAGTCACAGAAATCTGTTTTCAGAGATGGGCATGCTGGTGGGGCCCAATGGCCCACATTCAGAAATATTTGGCTATTAACTGGGGCAGGTGGTTCTATCTCAGAAGGTTTTTGCCTAGCAACAGTAACCAAGGGCGCCTGCAACTTTGGTCGAGCGAGAACTCCAGGTGGAGGAGAGCTCAGTGGCGTGCGCAGCAGCGTGGGAAGGGCCCAGGGTCTGTGTGCCTCTGCTTCCGCTCACCCAGGTGAGCAGTTTCTGACAGCCCTGCAGCTCTCCTCACACAAACCTAACCGCATCCCGGCCTTGTCATCTGGCAGGCGAATGCCAGTGAGGGATCGTTCAGGGAGGGTATTAAAACAGCATTTGACCGTCATTACAGGACACATGGAATGTAGGACAGGTACGGTAGATCGTTTCACACATGCTCAGTTTGCCTTTTGTTTCATTCATTCCATTCATTCAATCACTGAACAAATTTGATGTGTCTTTTTTTAATGGATGGGGGCACATTATTGAACAAAACAGAGTATCTGTGCCCAACAACTTAAAATCTGCTTGAGATCAACACAGTCATTTCAGGGCAGTGTGGTCATTGCTACTATAGGGAGCTCTAAGTCAGAGCCCCGAGAATAGGTAGGTAGGTAACCCACAGCCTTTGAGGGGTCATGGAAGATTGATGGGGAGGGAGGCAACGTGTAAGGAAAATGGAGATTCAAGTGGGGGACAGAGGAGAGGTGGTGTTCTATGAATGGCTGACAACCTGTATCAGGTTGGAGGGCTACAGAAGTGTCAGGAATGAGATGGAGAGGAGACAGGGTCATGAAGGGGTTCAAATGCATCCCTAAGGAATCATCATGTTACCCTATGGGTAACCATAGAATAGTTTTTAACTGAAAAGGAGGAATGCTCATGTTTGTGCTTTAGAAAATATTCAGTGATTTATTCTTACTAAGAAAATACTAAGCCTCTGCTTTGTGGCAGATGCTATGTGCAGAGCACAGTGATGTGCAGAGCAGGCGCGATCCTGCCTTGTAGAGCATGAGAGACAGATACGACACAGATGGTTTGGAGGCTTGGTGGGACGTGAGTGGAACACACAGAGAGAAGGCGGCTGTAGGCTGGGAGGCACCACAGAGCCCTGAGCTGGCCAACCAGACAGGGATGGCAGTGGCTTTGCTCAGGTTGCAGGAATCAGGAGGAGTGAAATGATTCCAGAGAGGGCAGGCACTGGCGGCCTCGGGACACTGTGACCACGTGTATGAAGGGGGCAGGAAGCAGCCGAGATCTGGGGACTGTCAACTTCCCTGGGTGCAGGGGCACAGTAGGGTCAGTCTGTCCCATGGAAAAAAAAGAACCCACCCAAATTTTGCAAATCAGTTGGTGCACCTCGGAATCAAGTCCTGTGGTGGAGCGAGGTGGCATGCAGAGCCAAGGCCGCCCTGCCGCCAGGAGGGAGTGCCAGTGTCCGCTGTGGGAGCAGCAGGGCCTGATTTCCGGGCAGCCGCGTGAGGAAGCCTGGTACAGGTTAAGATGCCAAAGTCCATTCAAGATTTTATATTTGGGCCTTTTCGTGGGCCACAGCTCCACTTGCAGATTCTTGTTATATTTTTAATTCATACCAGCAGATTTTATATTAAAATTTTAATTATGAGTATTTAAAATGTGTAAACATGTGGAAAGTAATGTGTCATACCTAATACGTAGCTATCACTAATGTTTTGGAAAGTTAACATTGTATCACTTTTTTTTTTTTTGAAGATTTTATTTATTATTTTCAGAGAAAGGGGGAAGGAGAGAGGCAGCGAGGGATACAGACATCAATGTATGGTTGCCTTTCACCTGCCTCCAGCTACAGACCTGGCTGGAGACCTGGCTTGCAACCTGGTTATGTGCCCTGGCTGGGGAATCGAACCAGCAACCTTTGGGCTCGCAGGTCGGCACCTTATCCACTGTACTGCCAGCCAGGGCTTCATTGTATCACTTTTGATTCAGGTATCTTCTTAAGCAGTTAAAGTATAATGAAATTATTGTTGCTGTTTATTCCTCATCCTGAACATCTAAGTCAATGAATGTCATTCCATCCACCTCCACATTCACTAAATAGCATGTATCCATAAACAACACATATTTATTTTAAAATCTTATTTTGTATCATACTTGATCATTTTCTATCTACTTCATTGACAGTGTTGCTCTTGAGATTCCTCTATGTTGATAAAATTCATTTATTCTGATAGCTGTATATATCCCATTGCATTGGATAATCAGGGTTTATAGATTTTCATCTCCTTTATTCAGAGGCAGTAACTTTCTCTCTACTGTTACCTTATACAGGTTTCTCTGTGTTAGATAGTGTATCCTTATCAAATCTGGATGATATCCATGTAGTTACTTTTTGACAGTCTTGAAGTTAAATTTTATCTCATTCCTTTAACATCCATTTGTTTATAATTATATTAGAATTTTCCTTCTATATTTTATTAGCTATTTAAGGGTTTTTCCCTGTGAGTCACCTATTAATAAGCTTTGTCTGTTTTTCTATTTGTTATTTGTCTTTTTTTAAACTTGATTATAGAAATTTGTCTCAATCTAATGGAATATGACTTACCATGTTTCTTTTATGACTAATGCTAATTGTGTCCTTTTAAAGAACTCTATCTACTCCAAGGTCATGGAGCTGCTCTCTTAGTATTCATCATAAAACTTTATTATCTTGCCTTTCACATCTCGCTCTGTGACCCACATCTAGTCATTTTCCATACACAGTCTGATGTAGGGTCAAAGTACATTTTCTTCCCATTTGGATAGTTAATTGACACAGTATCATTTATTGAAAAGGCCATTCTTGCCCCGGTAACACTGAAGTATCACCTTCATCATATATCAGATGACCGTATCTGTTCCAGACCATTTCTGAACTCTTCCTGACCTCTGATCTGTTTTGGTCAATATCACACTGTCTTATTATAGCTTTATAATAGGCCTTGAGATCTTGGGTGTGTCCTTTGATTTTGTTTCTTCTTCCAGATGACCTTGCCTGTTCTTGTACATTTGCATTTTCATATAAAAATTTAGAATTAATTTGTAAAGTTACCCAAAAAGTACATTCCAGGGGAAAATTTGCAACCTGAAGATAAAATCTTTCATTCTGTGGGAACATCCTTCCAATTAATTTTCTTTTTAAACTTCTCTCAACGGTTAAAAAAAATTTCTCATTTCAGAAGTCTTGTACAATAGTCATTAATTTAACTTACAGGTATTTGATATTTTATGATAAATAGTATATTTTAAAAGATATCTCCTTGTTAATGCTATATTATGTTTCATATCTGTTTTAAATAACATAAAGCTAAATTATTTTCAAGTTGACATTTCTGTCCGCTGACAAGTTTAGTCCATTTACATTACTGATATGTGGCTTATTTTCTTTCATCTATTCTGAATTTTTTACATAACAGGTTTCGTATATACTTGTATCTCCATATTTTCTGCCTTCCATAGGGTTAATCAGTTTTATTTATTTTAAGTTTATTCCTTATTGGTTTGGAAGGTGGACAATATGCTTTATTCTTAATTGATTTCCCCTATTTCAATGTAATACCTCCTTTATGAGAATTGATATGACAATTTAGTAGCAATAATAAGGCCATGTATTCTGAATGCGTAGCCCATAATAGGCATGCAAAAATGATAACTACCATTATAACTCTGATTTTTAGAGAAAATAACAATACAAAAAATTATCCTCTTTGTATCTCTCTGTCATACTCAACATATCTTTCTGGGACTAGACATCAAACCTGCAGTAACTGAAGGACTTTAATATGTGAGTTATTTCATCCTGAAAACTAAGTTAAGTCACTAAAAGCACCAGGTACAACTGTACACGGAATGGCTTCTGAAGATAGTACGGCAGACACATGGTGGCCCACGCTGCTTTCACCTGCCCCAATCGTGATGTTAAAATTCACTGCACTGACACTCTGATTATCTACTGGAAAGAACAGGCACCAAGGAGTTTCTGCCCCCCAGAGAAAGTTTTTGGCTGGAATGCTTTACTTTATTAACAGAATTGTGCCTTTTCCTTTCCACTGCCGAGTTTCTCTTGGCTCATCATAGTCCCCGACTACACGATCCAGGAGTCTCAGGTGAGGAGACACAGTAACAGATCTTGGACTTCATGGTCACTTTAATCTGCAAAACTTCCGACTTTAAAGTTACTGCCTCATAATCCCATTCATTTAAATCTCAGTCCTGATATAACCTGGGAATACATCAAAGGGCCTCAACTCATTTCAAAATCTTTACTATTATTTTATTTAGAGGATTATTTGTCAATACTTATATATACCTTTTGGATATAACAGCTGACTCATTAGACTCAGTGCTGACTGACATATACGCCGTCTCATTCCGAGACATACTTTTCTGCAGAGGCAGACAGGCCAATTCAGGGGTCAGCTCTATAGGGGAGATAGTGAGGTTGTACTTCTTCCCAGTTGTAAACATTTGTTTGAAATATAACCTAGTCCATTTTGATCTTGTTTGGGGAATTAAAAGCAAGCTCCACAAACAGCTGTTTCCTGCTTTGGTGTGGACATTTGAAAGATATGAAGAGAGTTTGGGCTTACAAACTGATCTGTGAGTGAAGCTAATGTTAGCTCACACCTCACCACTTGGCATTGATCTCTGCTTCAAGTTGACAGTAGGGCGTGGAAACATCAAGCAAATTCAGGACAAATTCAAGAGGGGGCAGTCAGAAAGAAAAACCAACCTTTCGCTTGAGAAAACATTTGTATACCTATTGAGATCCCTTGGAACATTGTTGACTCAATGGTAAAGCAGACCTTTCATTCTCTTGAAAGTCAGTAATGAAACAGTTTTAGATTAAAAGACAGCAAAACTATCTTTGCTAAATTTGCTAAAAGCTCTAGAGCTAACTACTTTCCATGTCAGCCTTTGATGGAAGGGAAATGAATTTCCACTTGCTGTAACCACACTGGCCACTTGGTGCTTGTTTGCTTCTCCTCGTCTCTGGTGGCATGCCTAATTAGTTAAAAGGCTGAGAAAAGCAGCTGGATCTCTGGGGAATCCACATCCATGAAATTGCTTCAACCTTTCCAAATTGCTGTGCTTTCCAGTTTTTAAGGAAGTTCTTCCACTAAATGAAATTGCTATTTTAATTGTTAGCCCTGCCCCAACCGCCACCTTCCTTCTTGGTAACCCATCTGGGTACAGAGATGCACTTTCCCACTGCAGGTTCTGAGGCGGAGCTCTGGTCCTCTCTTTTGTTCCCTTTTTCATCTTCTTCGGCTAATGTATGTCAGCTGCTCTGAAATTTTCTAATGTCTGAAGCTCTCTGGAAATAAATGTCATCATTTGAAACATTTTTCATTTATTTTCCCCTTTCCTTGCCCATTTGTAGTAGGGAACATCTCTCTGTACATTGCAGCGCTGCAAACAGGAAGGGAGAACGTGCTGTCCGTGTGCGCAACTGCCTTCCATGCACAGCGGCCGCTCTGCCTTCGCAGTGCCGGGCTCCCTGCCGCTGGCCTCCTTACCATCACTGCTTCAAGTTTCCATCAGAGGGGCAATGGGGAGATGTTGGGCCAAGTGTACAAGGCTTCAGTGATGCAGGCTGACTAAGCTCAGGAGAGCTGCTGTACAGCACACTGACTGTAATGACGAATGCTGTGTTGTGTGCTTGAAATATACTGAGAGAGCAGGTTTTAAGTGTTTTCACCACATGCAAAAACATTGTAACAATTATAGGTGATAGATATACTAATTAGCTAAACTGTGGTAATCACAATGTATCCATATGTCAAAACATGCTTATTCCCTTAATATTACAATTTTTGCTTGTTAATTATATCACAAGAAAGTTCTTTTGAAGCTAAAAATTACATTAGAGGACCCAACTGTAAGGTTCCGTGGGGCTCTGTCCTAGTCACTGAGAAAATTACACTCTGGTTTAGGGTGAGGACAGTGTAGGGGTAGATAAGAACGTAGGTTTTTGAAGTCTTAGTGACATGAATTTGAATCCCTGCCCCAGTATTTTGCACAGTCTCTAACCTTGGTCCCCCATCTGGAACTTGTGAATAATAATACTTGCCATACAGGGATGTTAATTTTTTTTTAAATTTTTTTAAATTAATTTTAGAGAGAGAGGCAGAGAGAGAGAGAGAGAGACGTCAATGTATGGTTGCCTTTCACCTGCCTCCAGCTAAGGAGCTGGCTGGAGACCTGGCTTGCAACCTTGTTATGTGCCCTGGCTGGGAATCGAACCTGCGACCTTTGGGTTCGCAGGCCGGCGCCTTATCCACTGTGCTACCAGCCAGGGCCTAGGGATGTTAATTTTAAGTGAGATAGCTTATACAAAGTGTTTAGGGCAGAGCTGGCACATTATGAGCCCCTAATGCCATGTGAGATATTAATTATGATATTAATGATGTTGAAACACAGAGTTCCCCACAGAGGCACCCTACTAATGGAATTCAGGAAAAATATGGCCAGAATTTTAATTTGCAGTGGGAGCTCGTTGACTGCAAACAGGAGATGTGGCTATGCAAATTCTGGGAATAATAGCTAGCATTTACTTCATCTTGGCAGAGGACATTCACTGCCCCAGTGGTTTTCACGTTTTATGAGGAACAAAATGCCGGGGAAGTTAGTTACAAATGCAGAAGCCGCAGATGTCAGGATTCTGCTTCTTCATGAAGAGTCCTGGATGTTTCCATTGACTCTATGTTAAAGACTATTATACTGGACTTTCATTCAGGCTAATGTTGTGCTTAATAAAGTTGAGTCTCTTTGGTTCTGCCAATTCGTGGCTGCCAGGGGCTCTGAGCTGCAGGAAGAGGACATGACCAGATAGGGCTTGTGCCAGCTAGTCCACGGACAGGTCTTCTGCTGGGCACGCTCTGTGAAGGAGGCAGTGTGTCCACGTTGGTGGTGGGGAAAGGGTGGGGCCAGCACATTAGAGTCTCAGTTCCTGGCCAGGAGACAACAGGTACATAGGACAGCAGGCACAATGCTGCTTTTTTTTTTTTTTAATAAGGTTTTATTTATTATTTAGAGAGAGAGGAGAAGGGGGAGAGGCAGAGAGGGAGAGAGACAGCAATGTATGGTTGCCTTTCACCTGCCTCCAGCTATGGATCTGGCTGGAGACCTGGCTTGCAGCCTGGTTATGTGACCTGGCTGGGAATTGAACCAGTGACTTTTGGGTTCGCTGGTGCCTTATCCACTGTGTTACCAGCCAGGGCCAACAATGCTTTTAAATTGATCTAATTTTTATTTACATGTGAAAGTGATAGTTGACATGTAGTATTTATACTAGTTTTAGGTTTACACCATAGAGATTCAATATTCATATACCTTACGAAGTGATCACCACAGTTAAGACTAGCGACTACCTGTCGCCGTACACGGTTATTACATTATTGGCTGTATTCCCCATGCTGTACATTGTATTCTTGTGCCTTATTTTATAACCAGGCATTTGTACTTTTTATTCCCCTTCCCCTTTTGCACCCAGCCCTACAGTGCCCTCATCTCTGGCAACCATCAGTTCTCTGTGAGTGTTTCAAGTGCAATGATTTTTAATAACATATTTAGAGTATATAAAATACATATAAAAATATAACACGTAGATGAACTTATTATCAAGACTCAGGTCCCAGCACCTTGCTGTCCTGTTTATGACGCCAGTTGTAGGCCCTGTGGAGGGGGGTGCAGGATTAGCAAGTGATGGTAGTGAGGAGGGCTCCCGCCTGGGGGTGAAGAAGGGCTTATGCCAAGCCTTTGGGCAAGTTTGCCTGCTTTATTGCAAGCTGCAGGCTAGCAGCCACATGGCCGGGCAGCTTAGAGTGTCAGTGTCCTTACGCATGGCTGGCCCACCGTTATCACAGCTGTGCTGAAGTTAGCAACCGCTGAGAGTCAGAGCCTCTCTACACCCGCTCTCCTGCGTCCACACTGCCGGTGTGTCGGCTTCTCTGCTCTCCAGCAATGCTGAGCTTACAGTAAGGGCAGTCTTATATGCGCATTGGGACAAAGGAAGCTCTGTGTCTGAGAGTTGCATATGGGACACATCAGCCTGCCCGGAGTTGCTAAGTTGGTAACCTCTGGAGCCACAGTGTTCCAGAGGCTCTGGGATGAGACTGACACCAAGGCTATCTCCCTGGCTGACCCAGAGGGAGGTCCAGCCATGCATAGACAGAGTGATCCCCTGCCCTGACATTAAGCTTACACCATAAAACACCAAAAAACGTGGATATCCTATCTATTCCTGTGTTTTAATACATCTTCCTCCTTCCAACCTAAGGTGACCACTATGTCGAATTAGAGTTTCCCATCCCGAGGCCTGTCCTACACCTTTCCTGTGTCCATTAATGATAGTTATATGATCTTTTCATGTTGTACCTCATATAATTGTTGCCATGTTTTATGCATCTTTCTGCTACTTTCATTCAATGTATATTTTTGAGATGTATACTTATTAATAAAACATAGGTCTAGCCTAGCCGTTTCATGTTCTTGTAGTATAAATGTATCATAGGATGCCTATTTGGTATTAAACACAAGGCTGCATTCAATACTCCTGCATTCACCTCCCATACCCTTATACAGTTGCTTTCACAAGAATAGAGAAGGTTGGGTGGTAATATACTGGGTCATAATATATGTTCTAGATATTGGTGAATTGGTTTCCAAGGGTTGTACCAGCCCACATTCCATATACAGTGTGAGTTCTCAGTGCTCCACCTCCTTGTCCATACTGGTATTGATTGGCTTTTTCATTTCTGTCAATTGGATATTTGATAGGTGTTATCTGATTGTGGTTGTAATTTGCATTTTCTGAATTACCACTGAGGTTGGGCCATTCAGGTTTTCTCCTCCAAGAATTTCTATCAATATGTTACACCTATTTCTATTTCAGTTTTTCTCTTTTTAAGATACTGATTTCCAGGAATTCTTTGCATATTCTGGACACTAATCTTTGCTGCTTCATTGCAGAGGAAGTGCCCCTTAGACTGTGGGGTATCTTTGAGGGGGGTCACCTCCTTGAAAGTAAAAGGTCAAGTAAGGGAACAAAGAAGCCTGTGTCATGCCTGAGCTTTGTTAGCTGCAGCCAGATTGTTTAATTTTGTTGGCTAGTTATTTCATGCCGGTTTATGGAGGATCTCATTTTAGGGGACAAACAGGTGAATAAGAATGGGCTTGACGCCATCCTTTCAGGTAGCTGGTGGGAACAAGCAGGAGTCTTTAAACATACCTCCTGGCCAATGACCCAGGTCTCTGCAAAACTGCAGTCCAGCCCCTACCACCTGCACTGCCATGGTGCCCATCTCAGTAACTCTCAGCTCCCCCCGGGGGAGATTTAAAAATAGCTGAGTGTTAGTAATCTTCATAAGACTTAGAGACACCTCCACTGCCTTTGTTTTTTAAAAAGAATAGACATATTTGCTTGACCAGGGTCTTTGCTGCTTGATGATAGGGGGCCTAGGGTAGTTCATCCTTTCCTGGCAACACTCTGGGAAGTCTTCTTAAATCTATCGCTGTTCCTCAGAGTTCCGCTTAAATGACTCCAATCATTTGAATAGTCTCTGGTGATAAAAATAATCACTGGCAGACTCAGAGATACCACACCTCTCAATTGGAAACACACCATCATTCCTGATTTTCTATGTCTTCACTTCCTCTTTTACCTGATTTCTTAAGGTTAGGCATTATTTGAAGATATACAGATTTTTGTTGTGCTTTTCAGTACATCCTGACCCATTCTCTTTACTTATTTCTCACCCAGAGTAATTCAAAACCTTTCAAAGAAGGTATACAGAGCTGCAGTTTGCATGTAGCAATCAATTCCTAAGTTTCATGGGGGAAGCACTGGCTTTTCCCAGAGGGAAGCCCCAGTCTTTCATAGATGTTATGCCATCAAGGCATTTGGTGACTGTCAACCTCAGGGAAGGAACTCACATGTCTCCTTTTAATAGCTGAGGGCTGGGAAGGAGAGAGAGAGAGAGCGCGCGAGCGAGTTGTATTGTACAAATGTGTTTCGAGACTTCCGAATTGTAGTGATGCCAGGTTATTGTGGGGAAGAGGAATGAGGAGCGACTGCTTAATGGGATGGAGTTACTTTTAGGCGGATGTTCTGGAACGAGACAATGGTGACGGTTGCACAACATTCTGAATGTACTGAAAGCCACTTCATTGTACACTTTCAGGTGGTTAAGATGGTTATTTTTAATGTTATGTGAATTCTTCCTCAATGGAAAAACAAAAATGTGGGGTTTCAAGTTACTACATCCACATTGGTGCACTTTCCCCCACCCCCAACCCTACATTCAGCTATTTCCTGAAATGGGACCATTCTTAGATATATACCTGGGGATTTTTCTGTAGTGGAAATGTTTAGCTTACCTCTTTAGTAGCACCAGTCTTTCAACACTGAGAACAGGTTTGGACACAGACAATTAAACAGCTACTTTTATAGTTTTGCTAGTTTTGTAGAGTCCCGAAGTAGACGGGAATAGCCGTGTTATTGCATCACAGAAAGCTCCTCATGGTATTGCCACCTATGGACCAGCAATTGCCAAAATGCAAGAAAATTGCCCCAGGAGGAAAGCGGGCAGACTCCATGCCCTGGGGCCAGGCAGCTAATCAGCTTCAGGACCGGGTGCTGAGGGCCATCTGCTGAAGGTCAGATGAAGGAGGTGGCCCTCGGAGCTTGACGCCGAGTCTTGGGGTCTCCTCTGGCTGCTGTGCCCGGCCCTGGCACCTCAGCTGCAGTCGGAATCCCCAGCTTTAATTGCCAGCTCATCAGTTCCCATCGACTGCCTGCTCTTGCCTGGCCTCCTGGGAGGTGAAAAGGAGAAGTGGGGAGGCAAATCATTGAGTGGAAGAAGGTTGATTGGTGGAGCCCCGTTGTGATATCGGACAGCCAATTTTTCTTAAAGCCTTCAGGGCTTTAGGAGAGGTGCTGGACTTTTGTGGAGCAGTCAGAGATGCCTATCGTTGAGATAGGCTTCTTGAATGTTCCCGGAGGCTCCCATTTCTTGAGCTGGGGGACATGAGGGTGCAATAGCCTGTTGGAGGCTTAGAGCCAATGTGAGGTGCGGGAGTTCTGCCTCCCCTTGGGAAGGGCCTTCCTCCACCTGCCCTCCTTCTCCCCACCAGGCATAGCTGAGCAGCCTGCTTTCTTCTCGGTCTTGGAAGCTCAGTGGCAGAAGGAAGCCATGGACTTACTTTCCTGAAGATTTGGCTCATTGCTTTCGCTGAGTCAAGAAAATGTCATGAGTCCACACCATGCCCAGGACTGTAGCAGCTTATACGTTAAGCCACTCAGTTTCCCCATCAACCCAGAGGCACCCATTGGTGTCCTTACCTCCCACTTCAGATGCCTGTTCCGTTAAGGAATCATGTGCCCAGGTCATCCATAAAAAGCACCTGCTGCACCCCCATGTTCTCTTCTTTTTCTGGTCGCAAAGGCCACATTTGTTCTACCTCATCATGGGGAAAGTAAAGACACAAGTGGCTGACAGGACGTTTGGTCTGTCGGAAAGTTAAATGCCTTGTGACTTGGAACATAATGTACTCTTTTCTTTCATGTCTGTCATAGAGGATCATTTCTGAGTTCCAAAAGCACGCGTGTGGACTCAGAGCACCTGCCATGGCTGGTCTGGATCCATCCTTTGGCATCAGATCAGTGCAAGGTGCAAAGATGAAAGCTGCATTGCTTGCCTCTTGTGTGCCGCCATCCAGAATGCCTCTGACCATGGGCACCTCCCACCCAGGATGTGACAGGAATCAGGAATGGCCAAAGATTCAGCTATGGCTACAGAGCTGTCAAGTCCTCTGGTTCATGTCACTTAGCAGCTCATCCAACACTGTGAAAGGCTTTGCTTGGTTGTGCAGCAACAGTCTGCAAACTATGGCTCAAGGGCCAAATCCAGTGCTCTCCCTATTTTCTGTAGATTAAGTTTTGTTGGAACAGCCACACCCATTCATCTACTTGTCATCTATGGAGGCTTCTGTGTTACTGGGCTGAGTTGAGCAGTTGCCTCAGAAACTGTTTGGTCCACAAAGTCTAAAATGTCAGCAGTGTGGTCCTTTGCAGAAATATGTGTTCATGGCCAGTTTTGTGGGTCAGGAGGGAAAAGCCTTCTAGTGCCTTCTCACCACAAAATATAACTCCTGGGCAATAAAGTGAATTGTTCGGGGTAATCAGAAGACCCTCGATTTAAATGGAAACAACTTTCTTGCTGTGCATGTTTAGGGATGTCCCTTAACTACTCTGAATTTTCTCTTCTGTGAAGTATATGTAGCAATTCTTACCTTGAAGGTTGTTTGAAGATTAAATTAGAACCAGATATTTTTAGTGCCTAGCTAAGTGCCAGGCACTTCTCATTAAATGATAATTTCCTCTGTGGATCTTCAAAGACTATCTCTGCATGAAGAAAGCTGTGGTTAAACTGGCATTTTGGAGGTACACACACCAGCTTCCCTGTCCCTGGGGTGTGCTAATAAGGAGTCAGGTTGCTTTTTACATTCCAGCGATACTGGCCTACAGGAGGCTGAGTACCTTGAAGCTCTAAGGCTGGAATGGAAAAGCAGAGTCATTTTATAAAGTAGCAGAATTACCTCTTCTTTCCTTGTTTTCCTTTATCTTTTTCATGCAAGGGACATGTTATCCAGCAGGCATCTCAACTTGCCCATGCTGATGAATAAAAAATGCACCAGGCAATTGCTATTTACTGGTAGCTCCCACCATATTGATCTCTCCCTTTGGCGCAACCATCTCAGGTTACTGAATGATCCTTGCAGCTAATCAAAATTGAGATGGGTTGGGGAAAAGAGGCCTTCTTGAAATAATTTTATGGCAGAGTTTATCTGCAGACTCACACACACATGCACATGCATGATGCATTTTTAGAAGCAAGGACCTTTGTGTGAGAGGTTCACATTATATTTAAGCAGAGCCATGGAAAAGCTCCATCAGCCAAATGGACTGGGACATGTCAGGACAGCCTTGCTTGGAGAAATCACGCCCAGAGACCTCTGTGGAATCAAGCCATGAGTTTATTGGGGGAAGGAAAATGGGGAGGAGCAAGGGAAGAGGTTTTTAGAGAAATCATCTTTGACTTGACATCACCAGGTTAGGTTTTTATCCTAATGACTACATGCAGTTACACAGGTATACCTCAAAGGAAAATTAGTTCAATAACCAAAATTCATTAACCAAGAAGAGCTAAGTGGGATTATCTCTTAGGCATCTGCTTTATTATCAACTCACCAGCAACCTCTGGACAAACTAACTTCATTAACTCATTAACTTCATTAACTCATTCCCTAGAGTTTCTTGGCAGGTCCCGTTATCACATTCCAGCCAGGCTAGGCATGTAATATTGACTGGTATAGTTTTAACTAAAGTCCAGATACAATTACTCAAGTCCAAAGGCACGTGCTGCTTCCGTGTTAGCTGCCCGCACATCCTAACAGGATCCAAACCTGGACCAATGGGTGACGAGGGTGGAGAGTTGAGGATAAGATCAGAAGTTGGATGTGAGGCAAAGTTTTGTGTTTTTTTTCCCCCCATGACCCTGTTGTCAAATGATAGCTTGCTTTTGTATCATTCAGGGGGGTTTCAATTTAAGCAGAAAGAGATTTATAAGGGCAGTTATCCAGAATTTCTCAGAGGTTCACATAACTAAGCTTGGGTGCTACCCAGCCATAAGCAGTGCTTGCCAAGGGAAACACCTGGCCTCTCGGTGAGACTAGTCCAATCCAAATCCTGGGGCTGTCACTGGAGTCCTTGGGTAATCATTAGAGAACCAGTCATAGAACTGAACTTCCATTGTTTCTATAGGGGAAAAAAAAAACCTGCCATACCCGTTGATTCCAGAAGGTCCCAGGCAGCCACTGCCTCACTAAGTCTCCTGTCTACCAAGGCCTGAGTGACAGTGTAGCCCTAGCTACACTGTCTGGAAAATTCAGACTTTAGCTTTTCAGTATTGTTACCTGGAGTGCATGCTGTAAGAGTGTTGGAGTCAAATTCACGGAGTCAATCTGTGAATGTCTATCAAACCTGAATTATATTTTAAAGACTGCATTTTAAAAAATTGCATGGGATATGCAAGCCATCTTTTGCTTTATCCCAGTAGAAGTCACAATCCCTGGACATTTTTAGAAATTTGTATCACGAGGACCAAGCTTTTCTTTGTTACTAAGATTAGTTACTACCTTTTTAGTGGGCTCCTACTCTGCAGTTACAACAAGTTAGACACTTGACATGCCATTCTTTTGCCCTATAACAACCACGTGAGATAAATACTAGTTATTTTGGGTTAGCCTTAGAATGCAGAAGGAGAGACAGTTTAAGTAACTTGTCCTGTTTATACCACATGCATGCTTGGTAGAATGTCTAGATAGCCAAAGTGCACCTAGAGTGCTGGGCAGTGAAGCACAGAATCTCATGTGTTTTGGAGAGTTGGGAAAAACAAAATAGCAGTGAGGAGATCAGAGACTCGGTGGTGGTAGTGGTTTTGTTGTTTTGTGTTTGTATTGTTTTAAGTAAACCTTCCGAATGGGAGTTTTGAGGAGTTTTGAGGAGCTGGGGAAGAAGCTAGCTCCTTTGCTTGGCAGTCTTCATTTGGGACCCTGGGGAAAAGTGAAATAACTGCATTTCCCTGAGGAGAGTCTTCCTCTGGGAACATCTTTTTTCTGCACCAGTGTTTTCACCAACACTGTGTGTCTGGACAGCAGTTGGCAGCCAGAACCTGAATTCGGAGCTCTGGCTGGTTTGAATGTCATCCCTGGTTTCTCTTACTTACATTGGAGTTAGAACTCTCAGGGGCCTCTTGTTATGGGAGAAGCTCTTAGTCAGGTTTTTCCTTCATTGAAAATTCTCCAATTCCTTCAAAAATGTATGACCACACAGAATTGGCCGGTCCAAAGGGTAGGCAAAGGGGCTGAAAGTAAAGATGCTAATCCAGACTAAGCAGTTAAACAAATGGTAGTGTTCTCTCCTCTTCATGTTGGGATAGTTCACACACCCCCTCCTTCCACAGACACTGACTTCTAGTACTTCAGTTGTTTTGGAGTAGCTCACCAAGTTAGTTTAAAGGCCTCTGGAGATACGATTGTGATGGAATTTGTTATGTTCAAGAGTTCTGGCACTCGTGGGACCCTGCAGGCTCCAGCAGATGGGGAAATGGAATAATACATTGACCTTCACATCTATTTTGTTTAAACAAATAAAGCCCCAACAACTTTAGCTTGAGTCTGTAAGCCACTTTGAAATTCTTAGCTGAGAAATGCTAGGGGATTGCATATAAAACTAATCATTACCTTGAAATGAAATGGTTTTGCCAATTACCGCCTAAGAACACTTGATGTCATCAAACAGTTCAAGGATTAATTGCCACATAGCTGGCAATGTTTAGATCAGAAAATTAAGGTCCCAGTGGAAAACAGAAGAATATCCATATAATTACCCAGGTGGAAAGGGAAGCTTCATCCATTCCGATAATAGGGGTTTCTCAAAATAGCAGAATCCTTCGGCTTACATCAAGTAATGTTTCATTACTTGTGTATCTTGTCATATGGTAGCCAGTATCATCCTTGTTTACTAATCTCCACGTGACAGACACTTGAGCAAACACCTGCACCATCATGAAATAGTTGGAATGATATCATTCGATAGGATATTACTGTTTTTGTCATGGATCCTGGAAATTAATAGGCACTTGCTATTCATACACATACAGGATAGAGCAAAAGTAGATTTAAAGTTGTGAGTGCATGAAATGGATTTTATTCTTATTATATTGTTACATTATTTTCCATATGAACAACTGTAAACCTACTGTTGCCCCACCCTGTATTATTTTGGGATATATTTATAGACCTTAGATGGGAAAAAAAATTATGTCACAGAACCTACATAATCTTTGAAATTATATAAAGAGACTTTGAAGTTTATGGACATACCATTGATTCAAGGTTTTTAAAACATGTTTTTTATTTGATCTTCTTATCCCTCTGTCTTATTGCAAATAACACACCCTGAAGACAGCGGTTACACTGTGGCAGCGTTTCCTTTACAAAACTGCTTCTAGGACAGAGTAAAACCTGCAGTCTGGAGCTCAGGGACATATTTTCATAACTGAATTTGGGGTTTAACACTTTCCCTTACCTATTACACCTGTTCTTACTCACATACCTAGTTTAAAAGTTTGGTTTAGAAAACTGGTCTGCTGTGTTTTTAGGGGATTTTTTTATAAGTGAGACTCTTTAAAAATTGAATTTGGCAAAGCTGGGCCAGATTTAAGCAGCAGCCATATGTTAGCAGCTACCACCTGGCAAGTTTGTTTCAAAACATTTTGGGCGTACTGTCTACCCAATCTGAAAACATGTGCTCTACAGTCACCTGGCAGCTGTAGAGCGGTTGCTTGCAAAGGCAGAAGCTGAACCCCAGGGGCTGAAGAGAGATAGTCTGGCCGCAAGGAGAGAACTGAATGTTCCATGTGAGACAGTAAACTTATCTCAGGGGCAGCAGTTCTGAATTAGGCTGTAGAAGGCGATATTTTAAGAAATGAGCCCTGGCTGGTAGCACAGTGGATAAGGCACCAGCCTGTGAACACAGAGGTTGTTGGTTCGATTCCCCAGCCAGGTCACCTAACCAGGTTGCAAGCCAGGTCTCCAGCCAGGTCCGTAGCTGGAGGCAGGTGAAATGCAACCATACATGGATGTCTCTCTCCCTCTCTGCCTCTCTCCCTCCCCACCCCTCTCTAAAAATAATAAATAAAATCTTAAAAAAAGAGAAAGAGATAAGTGAAATACCAACTAAAGATTCACATTGGGAAACTTTTTAAAGTCGATTTCTTTAGCAGAGAGCCATTTAGTGTGAACTAGATGCCTTCTTGGTATGTGCTTTCTTCAGACAAAAAAGGGAGCCTCGAATTTGCATCTCCTGCCTTCCAAGATTGTTTCTTCCTGTTCTCACATCACCACGGTTCAGTTATTTCCATCAAGTTTTTTTCCCAGATTCTATCTGGGAGCAAAACTCTTTCTTGGAAAAATGTTAGGGAGATGCAGAAAAAAGAAATAAGAGCGTGTTTCCTTAGCTTGAAACCGTCAGTAACTTATTCTCAGTTATATACGTGGCTGTAAAACCCTATTATGGCCCTCACAAGTTAGTGCGCACCATGCTTGTCTGAGCCTCAACCTGTTACCTCCTGAGGGGCCATTTCTGGCTGATTTTGTTTGCCTGCAGACAGCAGTCCTAGAAAACATTACAACACACCTTTTTTTTTCCCCTTTCTAAGGTATTCCCCTCTTCTAACACCTCTCATGGTGTGAGATACTGTATTCCCAAGAACTTCCAGCATATATCTCTTGTCTGTATCTAGCTCTCTAAAAATTTCTTTTAGCCTTTATTCTAAAGGTGTCCCCATCACAGCAGAGATTTCAAGTCTCTCCCAGAACATGTCACATAAAGATTTGATGGCTTTACGATGAAAGTAGTTGAGGTACTCTGGGTAAAAAGAAAAACCAGTATGTGGAGAGATCATCACCGCTGTTACTGCTCAGAGGACCCTGGAGATGGATCCTAGAGACGTGAAGAGTGGGATCATCGAAATCTGGTCCGTCAGAGTGAAAGATGAGAAACAGTTAAGCCATGCCAACAGCCCATGGATGCTATTAAACTTCAGAAGAATTAAACTCTATTTCCTTTGGAGGTTAAAGAGCTCCTTAGATGGGGGAAATAAATCCTGAAAACATTTTTGATGATGATAAGGGATTTGAGTTGGCCACGGTCTTTTTTGTGCCCTGGAGGAACACTCAGTTGTGTGTCTTCTTGAATGGCCCCACATACAGAACCAGACTGTGGCCCCCTGTTTCACTCATAGCTCCCAGCCTCAACTTGCTGTACTGCATTCATTCTCAGATGAACCAGATGCTCTTCTCACGCGTGCTTCAAACCTTTCAGTGTTCGATAAACAGAAATTCGTAATGGCAGAGGCTGTGGCGGCTGCTTCATCCTGGTGTCCCAGTGTCTAGCATAGAGCCAGGCACCCAGTGGGGACTCAGTAAACTGCCTTTCCCTGCTGGGCCTTAGTGGGTTACTGTCTAACCTCAGCCACACATTGGTGGCAGCACCTCCTTAAAGCACAAAGCGGAACTGTGTTTTCATGTTGGAAAACTCAGGGTGGTGATACCTGCTTTCTCTTCATTCTAACATGGTCTTAACACTTAACATGTCAGCTCAGCACCTGAAACCAAATCAAGAGTTTCAGCATCTCAGGTGGGAACTGGGGAGATATGTATGGTTCCTGGCCGCGGGGTGCTCACAGTCTAATGGGAGGCATGAGTGGATGAACAGGCCACCTCAGCAGTGTGCTGCGAATGTACCGCATGACGCTATTGGGCATAAAGGTGGACAGAGGGTTAAGAATAAGCATTTGTGGCCAGACAGTCCAGGATTTAAGTTGTGGCTCAGTCAGTCATTAGTTATCTCCTAGTAGGTTATATAATAAAACACTTAGCACAAGGCTATAGTAAGGTTTTCATGGTGTAAGATATTATCACAGAAATTTGACCAGTTATTTGGATTATTATTAACTGCCCACAAAATCAGGGCAAGTTTCATTAGGAAAGTGAGTTTTCCTTTATATTTGGTTTGCAGGCAATATCAGCCAGATGAGGGGACAATTAAAAGGCAAGGGACACCATAAGTGTCACGTGTAGCACTAAGACACGTATTGATTAATGTTTAACCTGTTTCATTTCAGAAAAGATTAGAGGGAACACTGGCATCTCACGGGTGATCCATTTGAACTGTGTCAGACTATTGATGTCTCTCCTTTGAGTTTTCCCTGATCTTTTGCCTATTTGGAGTTTACTAAACAATACAGTAATACTGCTGCTGCTGCTGCTGCTCTTTCTCCTTCTCCTCTTCCTTCTTTCTTCTTCTGGAGTATTTTATCCTAAAAGTCTTGCAGTGCATTGGTTCTTAGCTGGGGTGATTGTGCCCTGCTTGGAGACATGGGCTCTGCATAGGAACATTTTAGGCTGTCACAGCCCAAGGGGTCCTGCCGGCAACTCGTGGGGAGAGCTGATGCTTCTCAACATCTTACAGTGCTCAGGGTGGCCCCAACACCTAGAACGACCTGTTCCAACCTGTTATCAGTGCTGCAGTTGACAAACTCCGGCATGGAGAAAAAGAGTGTGGTCCAGAGTTATAGGAAGTCTGTCACTGGGTAATTTGTGAGGACATCTCAGGAAAAGAGGTGAAAAAAACTGGTTCCTAAGAAGGCAGTGCCAACCATGAGCTAAAAGACAATTTAGTGCTGTGGCTTTTTAATTAATTTTGTGTACTTAAAATTAATAAAAAATATTCAAGGAGTGAAAAGAGTCATCGATATTTTCAAAGGGAGTCATTTGCAAGTTAGTGAATCTGAGGCAGGGGAAGGAGGCCGCCTACCATCTGTTAAGAGCATGTTCCATGACAAGGTTTGGGTGTATCTCATGTTAATTATTGTTTAAAAAACAAAAACAGTAACTTCAGGTAGGTGGCATTACTTACCCTTGTGAAATGGGGTTCGCAAACACATACATGGGCAGTGACAATCAAAATATAATACAGAACTTTCTGACCTGTTTCTAACTCACCATGCTGGTTTCCTGCGTGAAGCCATTGGAGGAGGCAGGAACCCAGGGAAAAAATCATATCAAAAATAATAGTAAGGACAGCAAAACCAAATGTGAATGTTCCGTGTGTGTCCTGATAGCACTTCACTGGGATAGCAACTGGCAGACAGGGGTGGCAGTTGTCCAGATTTGGGCTGAAGACACACCGCCAGCCACCTGGGTCGTGCTGTTCTGTCCTGCGAAGAAATAGCTAGATCTCTGTTCCCAGCAGACAGAGCAGGGCATGGAAGGAAAATGGGAAGGAGGGAGATGGAAGGCAAAGTCCTGGGTTTTTATGTCCACGTGGAAAGGAAATCCAAGAGGATCTTAATATCTAAATACTCAAGCCACTTTTGGAAGAATTCTTTTCCAAGCTGGCTCCTCTCAGAGAAAAGCAGCAGTGGCAGCCTGAGACAGTGGACCAAGCCAGAGGCTCGGGGCTAAGGCAGGGACGATTAGATTAGCCAGCAAGGAAATGCTGCTGAGACAGAGCCCTCGGGGGAAGCAGGGCCCCACGGGAAGGGGGGAAGGGCTGAGGGACCCCCAGAGCCAAGCTTCTTCAGCACATTAGATAAAATGATTGTAAAGGATTCAGGTGGTCTTTTCTGGCCCCAGGGGATAATTGATGAAATGAGCAGGGCTGCCTCACCCAAGGGCCAGTGACAAATGATAACAATCCATTATTTTTACACACACACACACACACACACACAAAATAAGTAAAAGAAAGGTTTCTTTCGCCCTTTTCTCAAAATCCATTTTATGTCTACGAGAGAGTACCAGACACACAGACCCTGGAGGCTGAAACTGTGACCTTACAGGAGAGGGTAACGTAAGTGAGCGAGAGCAGTGCAGACCCCTCCTCTGTGAGTTCTCCTGGCAAACCTTCCTCCCAGGGCCTGGGTCCTTTGCCCAAGTCACCCGGCTCAACACCCCCATTAGGTGTGAGGAGAGAGTTCCTCGTGCTCTCTGTGCTGAACCCCACCAACAGGGCAGTTGCTTAACACACGTAGGGCCCCGTGAGGTGGCCCATGCTGGTTGCACGTAGCTCCTGGAAGGTTCGAGCAGGAATCGCTTCAGATGATTTTGAGCTGTTACAAAGAAATGAAGGACCTCAGGTGGCCCATTGAGGTTGGCAGGACTTGCTCGTTGACCTTCTTACTGTTCTCTGAACTGCCTGACCTCCCTCCCATACACACACAGGCACATCTTTTCAATGACAAGTATGTTCTTCCAGATGAAATGCTGACTTGGCTTAATGCACAGGAAAGGCACTGGAAGGCTTCCCATCACCAACTCTAGTGCTGAACCTCTTACCTTGTAACCCATTTGTAACTCCCCAAGGTTCTTTCACACTGTGCTAGTCCTAATTAGTTCTCAACAGGCTCATAGCAGCAGGACCAATCAAAACAGTCTGCTGTGCTGGAACTGGGGCTGGGCAGCATCTCAAACTCGGGAAAACACCTCTGAGGTGTAGGTTGACCTCAGGGTCTTCTTCCCCAGGGAATTCTGACTGCCGAGAACTCATCAGAGCTCAGGGCCCAGTGTGTTCATTTCTTGTCTCTAGGGATCGAGTGGCAGTGGGGGGAGGGGTGGACTCTAGGGGACTAGGGAACCAAAGGAAGGGTGGGAGACCTCTGGAAATACAAAGATATATTCCAGATGCTTGGAGCCAGCTTTTTCTCCAGGGAGAATCCATTTTGGCAGCATTTGGTATCCATGACTCAGATGAAGAGAATGGAGTCTTCTAGGCTAGTCGGCTACACTAGAACCTGGAGCCATGGTTGCAGCCACCCCAAAGGGACCGCTACCACATCAGTCCTAAGCAGGCTGGGCGGACATAGAACCCCCTCCATCCCTCTTTCTCCCCTCCCCTCCTTCCCATTGTTTATTTAATTCATTCCATTATCATCTGAATTATAGTGTCTTGACTTCCCCTAATTCTCCCTGACTTCAATTTTAGTTGTCTCTATCCTTTATCATCAGTAATCACAGGTGAATTTTCCTCCTTTCTTTGGATAATTCATTCAAACACATACTGAGTGAATATTTATTGATCACCTCCAATTGGGCCAGAAACTGTGAGATAATGATGCTGAGAACAAAGGGGTAATCTTTTTGTTTCTTTAATTCAAGAAAATTATGTATGAATACACAGAGAAAGAGAGGCTTGTTACGTAACATCGTCTTACCTATTTCTCATGCAAGTAAGGATTAGGAAAAATAATTAACTTGCCAGGGGTCACTAGCTAGAAAGGGATAGATTCATGATTCCATTTCAGATCTGTTTCACGAAGGCACAATAGTCCATTGTACTGTGGGTGTGCAGTGAAATAATTCATGTTCCCATTTTTCTGCATTTAGAACTGGTTACTTGGAAGTTTTTGTTACTGAGATCTTCCGGAGACAAATAGGGAGATTGGGAGAGTTTGACTTTGGTAATTCCTTCTACCCAGAAGAGCCCCTGTCCTCAGCCTGTCCAAGGTTAACCCTTTAAAACCACCCCTCCCAATACACATACTCTGAGCCCTTCCTAAACCAGGACACTTTTTCCTAGTCAAACAGTGTCTCAGATGTGTCCCATTCCTTGATATCCTTACTCTGAAACTAGCTAATTTGTCACACTTTTCCTGTGGGCTAACTCCTGTGTAGCCTCTATAGTGTTCCTGCTATTTCTGGAACATTCCAGGGACATTGCTTTAACCTACAAGAGCTGTGGCTGATAGAGTCAGGCAATTCTTGGGAATTATGGACAGAACATGTGGACTTGGGGAACTTCCAGTCATGCTAGACCATTTTTAAAAGACATTTGGGTTTGTTTGACTCAAATGGACAAACAGAACTTTTGGTAGACCACACATTTTTCAGTGTGATTGTTAAAATTCAGGCCACCCAGGAAAGATTGTAAAATTTCTAATGAGACAAGGAACTATGAACCTGACTTTTGTGTTTCCTTGATATGAGTTTTTGCCTGTTGTTTGACCAGTCAAGGCTCTGTTGGATCCATCAACTTTTAATAACATAAATAATTAGCAAAACAAACAAAATATTTGGAATGGAAACGTTGAGTCCAGGTGGTTGTCTAGCCCATCGAGACACCACGTTAATTCAGCACTGAGTTCACTTAGCCTTAAAGCAAGAGATGTGGCAGTCCTGCTGGGCACATCTTCAATGAGTTCAAAAGTGGGAAGGTTTTGTAAAGGAAACTGCTGGATGTATCTTCTTAACAACCGAGTGAATTTTCAGTTTGGCTGCAGCAAGCGGGAGTGGCGCACAGCACCTGTGAGGCTGCTGCCTCTGGTTTGGGACTGGTGGGCCTTCCTCCTGAGCCAGGAGGGCTCCCTTACTTGCCATTATTTGGCTATAAGGCAGCCTCAGGCTTTCTCACCTGTCTCCCCTGACACAGCCTGTAGGGAACTACCGTTTCACCCTCTGGATTCAAGGACCCACCATGGCCCGTCCTGCTCCGTCTCCTTGTCGTACAGCGCTCCTCTTGTAGTCTTCCTTTAAACTCCATCAATCACCACCTCTGAAAGGCCAGTTGCTGAGAATATGTAAAGCATGGCAGGATAATACAGTGGAAATGCACAGTGCAGAGTAGCACAGTCCTGGCAGGGCTCAATGACCTGAAGTCGTCTCAGTCCCCAGTGCTGCTGTGATTAATTAGCTGTGCTACTCAGACGCTGTCGGAGTCTGGATTTCACTTTGTACAGAGTCTGGTGAGTGGCCAGCTCAGAGTGGAAGCTTTCCTTTGACTGGTTGGTGTCTTTGCTTTGCTGGAGGAGAGTGCTTACTCTTACACTGCACCTCTTGTCTCTGAAATGTCCCTTAGATCAAGATATGCACTCCTGATTTGTGCTAGATACTGTAAATGGGGCAGCTGAGGACCAGGCTGGGTGGCACCTGGACCTCACCCCCAGAAGCTCCTAGTCATGAAGGGACAGTTCCTGGGTGTGAGGATTTTGGACACAAACAAAGTGCTTCCCTTGGCCTCAAGTTTCACCACAGGCCACACAGTGATCAGATCTCGAGGGACTGGCTTCTGTTTGCCAGGTAGATGGACCAAGGATGATGATTATAAGCAGAGAGGACGACAGCAGTGTGCAGATCTCCGAATCATTCTGGAACTGATGTAATTCAGTGAGTCTAGAGTAGGAGGGTCAGGTGGGGTGACGGAAAAGAGGGACATCAAGACCAGCTCAATCAAGACCTGTCACCTGTGGTATGCACAGGAGCTTGTCCTTTGTTCTGTAGGTGGTGGGACACCACTGAATGTGATGTAGCAGAGGTGAGCTTTTTATACATCACTCTGATAGGTAAAAGCATGGAACCCAGAGGGACATGAAAGATGCAGAGAACATTCAGAAGGCTACTGGAAAAGTGCAGGTAGGAGATAACCAGGGAGGTGGCACCTGAGGCTTTAGAAGGGACTGTGTTCTTGCTGCATTTCTGCCTCATGGGTCTGTAATGTTCTCGCTTAAGTGAAGGTAAGGCCAGCTCTCTTTAATGGACATGTATTGCCTGTGTTCCAACAAGCTTTGTGGGCCTTGTTAAGGTCTGCATTAAAAATATCTCCAAATTCCCCTGTTTTATTTAAATATAGTTGCATATTTAAATCCATGACATTTCTGTTAATGATCGTGGGATATTCTTAGGTCCTTATGGTTTTAGTGGGGCCAGTCCTGGATTCCACCTTGTGGGGAATGTGTATTGGGAGAATGATAGCAATAAAGAGAGTTATAGGTCAATTTAAGAGGTGACAACTACTTTGAGCGAGTTCTCTTAAATTAACTCAGTAAGCCCCATCCCTGGATTTGGGGGGAGTTACAGAAAACCTGAATGTTAAGTTTCTGATGGAGAGTCAATTCTTTCTCTTCCGTGCATGACAACTCACATTCACAGCCTCCATCCATGTTCAACCACACACCCACTTCCAGCCTCTGAAAACAGGGAATAGTTAGTTGTCTGGCTTGCTCCTCAGATCAATCAACATAGGAAAAAACTCTCTGTAAACTTCAGTGTACCCTCAGAATAAATGGCTTTCATTATAATGTCTGCAGCAAGTAGGTGATTAACGACAGAGCCAAGATAAAACCTCAGGTCTCCTGATTTCTAGCCTAATTGTATGATAGTTTGTTCACATTTATACTTATTTTCTCTATGTACCTTGTTCAATTTAAAAAAGTATTTCACCCAGATTCTCTTTTTCCCATAGCAAAGTAACATTGTCATGTGAAAACACACACACACACACACACACACACACACACTCCCCTTTTGTTCCTAGTTCTTACAAGTCTATTTGATCCTTAGAACGATTAGGTTAGATAGTGAACTGACATTTACCTTAGAAAAATCTATGAAGAGGAAAAGGTTTGTTAAGTTGCTGCTTGAAAATGACTGATAGAATTCTCAACTTGGCTTTAGCATGAGAATTGTCTACAGAGATCTTTAAAAAAGTTTTGGTGCCCTAGGCCGATCAAGGGCCTCCAGCATCAGGGTGTCCTAAAGTTCAAGTTCCCTGAATGATGGAATCCAGACACATGGAGTTGGCTACATGACTAGAAGTGATTCTGAAATGTGGTTCCTTCACACAGCTGGACCCTATAGTCTCAGGCCTGCGCGGGTCAACCTCTGCTTCACAGCCACACCTCGAGGTGCTACTGCAAACGCACAGTGAACTTGCTCAGACCCACCCCTGTTGCACCGGTTGAGACACTGTGCCAGACACACAGGTGAAGAACAAACAGATGTAAAAGTCCAGAAGTGTGAAAAGCAGGGAGTACTTTGTTGGTGGGGGCAGGGAAGAAAAGGCTTTACAGTGGAGGCAACCTTTGGGCTGGGGGACGTGAAGAATGAATGAGAAATTTCCTGCCCTAGCCATGTATTCCAGTTGGCTAGATCATCATCCCAATACAACCAAGGTTGCAGATTTGATCCCTAGACAGGACACATAAAAGAATCAACCAGTAAATGCAGAGAGGAGTGGAGCAGTGAATCATTGTCTCTCTTTCTCTCATTCTCACTCCGCCTGTCTTCCTGCCCTTCTCTTTCTCTCTCTTTCAAATCAATTAAAAATGCTTATTACTAAATAAAAGAAATTTTCAAGCAGAAAAAATGTGAGAAACAGAGCAAGGAGCTGGTTGGAAGGTATTCTTGGAAGAGGAGGGAGTATCCATAAGGATTTATTAGCAGCCTTGAGCACGTGGCCCCTGCAGAGAGAGAGGGTGAAGGCTGTGAAGTCCTAGGAGGTGGTACACCTTCCTGGTTGCAGCTAGAGGCCAGGAGAGCTGCAGGGGAGCCGCAAGGGCGGGACCTTAGATTCCGGGCTGTGCAGCTCCACTGTGCTGTTGCCAACATGGAGCCTGGCTGTCTGTCCTCCTCCTCCTAATGATATTGTAAACAGCTTTAACTTTATGTAAATTAAAATAAATGTGAATATTTTTAAGTATGTAAACTCAACTAATGAGATAGTACTAATACCATTTCAGAACCAGAATCGATGTTCTGATGGAAGTGGTTCTCTCTCTTATATCCTCCTTGTAAAAAGAGTCACGAGTGGTTTTGGAACCTCAGTCCATCTTTTTGCAGGCTTCCAAAGCAGATGAACACTGAAGGCCATAACCCCAACGCACCCCCTCTGCCCTCCCTGCCTACCCTCGCAGCCGCTGTGGTTGGTGCCCAGGTCTTGGTTCTTGTAGGTGTCTGCATCTTGGGTCTGAGATCGGTGGAGAATGAATTAAGCTCTCCATCAGTTCTTGGACATGAGACAACACTCCGGGGGTGGGGGGTTGAAGAGGGAGCTTGTAACAAACAGGCAGAGGCATCAGGGCTGGTCAAACCCCAGGAAATTCAGGGCGTAGCTCCAGTTCCTGAGAAAACAGATTAGCCCAGCCGAGATCTGCACCACCACATGCCAGTTCAGTAGCCACGCATCTGCTGGCTGAGACTGGGAGGAACAGCCACCGCCTCGTCCAGCCTGGAGCGGCCCCGGGCCCTGGCTGGGAATGCATGCCTGCAGGCTCAGGACTGCAGAGCTGAGTCAAGGTTCCAGCCTCACCTGACAATGGTGCCAACCCACCTTGGCGCTCAGTCTGGGAAGACAGACTAGATCCATGGGAAGAGAGGCCATCACTAGGCAAAGAATGAACCCACACCTCTCCATGTGCTCACTGATAGAAATGACCAGGCCACAGAAATGCATTCTCTGGAGCTTGGAGGAGACGATTCTCCTATTCCAGGAGTTAAGGAAGAAAAGTGCATAAAGTGTTATTTAGGGTAGAAGTTAGAACTCTGGCAACTGGATGATCTAATCAAATCCGATTCTGTTATCACTGTGAGTATCTCTGTCCCACCAGGGCAAAGATGGTTTCTGTTTTATTATCCCGATGTTCCCAAGAACCACCATGGAAAACAACCAATTTTGTAGACTTAATTTAAAAGTTCATTCTTGAAACCCTGGCTGCTGTGGCTCCATGAATTGAACACTGGCCTGCAAACCCAAGGGTCGCTGGTTCGATTCCTAGTCAGGGCACATACCTGGGTTGCAAGCCTAATCTCCAACCAGGTCCCCAGCTGGAGGCAGGTGAAACGCAACCATTCATTGATGTTTCTCTTTCTTCTTCCTCCCCTTCCCCTCTTTCTAAAAATAATAAAATCTTTAAAAAAAAAAAAAAAAAAGTTCATTCTTGGGGATTTTTCATGCCTTTGAACTTTAATTTTCTCCTCTGTACAATGGCTGTAAAAAGTATGTTCTTGTGATGATTCCCTCATTAAATGCATTCAGGTCCCTAGCAGAGCACCTACCCCTCAGTGGTAGCAATTTGCAAACAAGTGTTGCTCGACTTCTTTCTTTTACCTTCTAGTGTCCCTGTGTAATTAACGTAGGGTAGTCAGAGAACCAAGCTGGTTGTCACGTGGCAGTGAATCTCCTGAGAAAGCTATGGGATGCTATAATATATTTGTGTACCGGTAAATAACTGACACTTTCCTGTGATGTAATTGACTCAGAAGCTGTCTTTTACTTTAATCTCCCCAGCGTAATGATCTCAGTACCTTGCACTCAGCAGAGACTCAAGAAATGTTTATTGATTGGATGATTTAGGAGCTATTTACAACTTTACTCTTTTTTAATTTTTGAATTGGGAATAGTCAAGTCAATGAGGCGAGCTGGGCTAGCTCAGTGAACAGGAATTAATGGGGTCTGCTCCCAGTTGCCAGCATGGTGTAGGTATTTTCCTTTGCAAAGCATTCTGAGAGATTCCTTCTGACTGTAAGGATTTGGGGAGGAGAAATCTACATTGAGAGAGAGGAAAGAGGCCAGTCATTTGAGAAAGTGTTTATGTTTAGAAAATCATGAAACCGTGAAAAGTCAGCCAGGATCACCACCGTGATGAAAAGTGCATGTTACCAGGAGTTACGGATGCAGAGAAGGCACCTCATTGGAGCAAAGGGGCGAGAGGCCCCAGGAGACGAGCGTTCGGCTGCAGGCTTTGTGGGCAGAGATCGGGGACTGGGGTGGAAATAACGGATTGCAAAGTTTTGGGGAAGATTTGGAGACAGAAGCAAAGGGCCTGAGGTCATCCGTTGTGCTTCCAGAGGTTGGAGGCTGAGAGACCATGTGGAGCTGCAGGGAGGGTTGGTGAAGGGAAGGGTGAGGAAGCTAGAGTAAATTTGCCGTCGGTGTTGTAAACCGGTTGAGTCCGAGGTGATAGCAGGAATAGCATGTGTGTGTTTCAAGTGCTGGTGAGTAGATTTTCTTTTCAGCCTAAAATACAGGCTGGGCACAGAGTGGGAAGATAGGGCAGGAAGGTGACTAGGAGGTGTTAGAGCCATCAGAAACATGCCTTCTTCCTTGCCCCATTAAAGAGGGGGCATGTGGGAACCGGGGGACAGCAGCCCACAAGACAGAGAGGAAAAGCTGTGCTAGCGAATTGGATTGAGAAGGGTCACTTTCAAAGGTAAAAGGACCAAGTGAGGCGTCTGTCCTATCACAGAAGCCAAGAGGAAGGGAAGTTCAGAAGAGGGTGGCCGGCTGGGACACAGCAGAACCCGGGAGAGGCCGGGACCAAGGAAGGACATGCTTGCACCCAGCCAGCTGCTTTCAGTGCCAGGGTTCTTTGGTGACACTATGACTTTCCTAAAGGCCATTCAGTTCACAGGTGACATGGAAGCCAAAGAAATATCAGGAAAATCAGTTAATGGGAAATGGAAGTATAATTATGGGACATTTATCTGGAAATTTGGCTGTGAAGGGAAGGAGACAAAGAAAAATAATTGGCAACACCATTTAAAAATCATTTCAGAATTAGAGAAAGAAAACCAGCATATTTGAACACTTTCATTTGAGGTTGGGGGAGGGCATTTGGAGATACTAAAATTGAGAAGTATGGGGTGGGTAAGAGTAGGTTTACAGGTGTTTGTGTGGAAAATAATACAATAATTAATACGTAAAAATACAAGAATAAACCCTGTGTTCCACATACTTACAACAGTATACCTGCCTCCACCCACCCCTGTATAATAATAAAGAAGCAGAAAGCAGGCTCAGGATAACTGAAAAACTGCCCCTCCCTGAGATTAGTGACCAGAAGGGAAGTAAGTTGGTGTAAATGAATATAGTACTGTGTTCAATCGTCCTTACGTTGTGACATGATGCTGATTAGAAATTAAAGTAGGAAATGGCAGATCTTCTCAGTGTTCTAGAAAGTTAAATGTGTGTCAGTGTAGATGATTGGGGGATTTGGGGGAATGAAGCGTCCATGGACTTGGTGGGGAGCATGTCATACAGCCCCATGAATTTCTACTAAGATCACAGTCCTAAAAAGATTGACACCATGGAAATGGATGAAAAACAAACTCTATGTATTAAGCCACCATTATGCCAACTTATCTCCTGTAATTACTGTCCTGCAACCCTATAATAGTGCGTTATGGCATGCACCCCACTAAGTGCTACACTTTAGAGAATCTAGTTAGATTATGTCATCTCCTCCTTCAAACATTAGAAATAACATGCAAACTCTTAACCCTGGTCCCAAGGCATGACCTGGCCCAATTTACCCCAGTCACCTCATCCTTCTGCTCACTCCAACCATGCCAACAGTTCTTAATTGCTTTCCCTGAGTCCTTATGTTGGGGGGCTGACCATCTCAGGTCTCAGCTGAAAGGATCCTCTTAGAGAGACTTTGTCTGACTTTCCAACTCAATGTTGCCTAAACAATGTTGAGCCAGTGAGTGAATCAGCGAATGAATGAATGAATGAAATAATGAGACAATGCACATTTGATTCACTGCATGGTCTCTCTACTCCCAGGATTCCTGCATTGATTACTAATTTCATGAGGGGCTTATCCAAAAGTGTCCTTAGCTATCAGAGGAAAATGTCATTGGGAAAAAAACTCCCCTGTCTTTTAAGAAATGAAGGAAGTTATGGCATGCTGCCCATTTATTTTAGTTACTAATTTGCTTTACATGTTATCTTAATTACTGTTGTGCATGCAGGGCAAGGGACAGCACATTACAGCCCCCAGGTCAAAGTTGATGCCCCCCTATATTTGTAAGGGAGGTGGCACTGGCTCACAGCCATACTCATTTGTTCCTGTGTTTTTTTGTGGCTGCTTTGGGGCACAACAGCAGATAAGTGTCACCCCCTCAAAGCCAAAAATGTTTCCCATCTGTTCCTTTACAGAGAAAACAATTGACCCTTGATACAAAGGAATATGTGTTCAAAGATAGGAACTGTCTGAGAATAAAACCTGCACAGTATCAGGGCAAAACCGAGAGCCTTGGGTAGAATCCAAGAAGTTTAAATAATAATCAAATTAGAAGTGTAGCCTCAAAATGGTCTTGGATTCGAGCGTGAGAGAGAAACCCACATTTCAGTTGTTAGGCCAGAAATCAGAAGTTTACTGGGTGAAGGCCAAGCTCCCATCTCAGGCCAGCTTTACTTTCCCTTATTAAGAGATCTGCAGTTCTCCCAGCCGCGAGGCCCGGGCCTACCTTTGCCAGCATCTCCTCTCTGTGCAGTCTGGGGTTGGGGGACGCTGCCGTCTCCATGACAAATGGCTTCCTCCACCAAATTGCAATTACAGGTTTAATCAGTTCATTACTTCACCTAGTTTGGGGGTCCTGACAGTTATGCTGCAGAATCCAATTGAATTGGCTTTACCTCAAGGCTTTCCCACAACATTCCACGGTACCATTTGGGATTTTTTTGGCTGATCGACCAATATAGCCCTAATTTCCCTGTTCTACCATAAAAAAAAAAAAAAAAAAAAATCTTTCATATTTCCCCTCTGAAACATTTTGCATTCTTTTCCTACTCTCAATAAGGTACTCTTCATATAAAAAGACAAATCTCTAACCTATAATGTAGTGTGGTATATGCTGAACTTCTTACACAAAAGGCAATGTAGAGCAGTTGCAAAGTAAACCCCTATTCTTTTTCATAGCTTCTCTTTAGATCAATTCTTTTAAGTGTGAAAGAACTGAGTATCATTACACCAGTTCTTCTTAGCCCTTTGATCTTCCTGGTGCTGCATTTTAGTCTAAGGCAGGCTGTTGCCTGGGCATAACGTTTGGCCAGCTGTGGGCAGCGGCATATCCTTGAGGGTCCACTGTGGTCTGAGGTTGGTCCTCGAGGTCTGGGTGCCTCCCACCAGACTGACCTGCACCAGGTCCCGCAGGTTTTATCTGATAAAGGAATCAAGGTGTCAGTTCATGAAATCAGTCTTGAGAGTTGTAACAGCCTAGGAGATCAGAATAAATACATCTCTTGGGCCAGCCCATTATCTTCCTAGTGGGGGAGCAGCATGAGAATTCAAGCAGAGGGGGAGACATGCTGGGTGGGAGATAACAGTGGGCAGTGGGTGCCCAGCCACATCCATCTGCCACTTAGGGGCTCACCCTCAAAGGACAGACAAACAAATAACAACACTGTGGGCCGAAGCACCTTATTCTCTAGAAAATCCTGGATGAATACCCCCAGTATTGGCCCCCACAAAGCTGATAGTCGGCATACATTTGAAATGTTCTTGCTTTAGATATTACCAGTGGATTGTTCCAGTAAATCCCACTCTTTCTGCTTTTTGCCGTAGGGGTGGATGCTGATCCCCTTAAAGCACATTTCTTATTTGATCTATTGCATGTTAAAATGTTAAAATGACCTGTTTCACTTACAAAGTTCTAGAGTATCTCACTGGAGATTCTTTGTACTATCAATATTCAACAGAGTTCTCAGCCTTAGCACTGCTGACATTTTAGGCCAGGGAATACTTGGCTGTGAGGGGCTGGCTGTCCTGCGCGTTACAGGAGGTGCGTTAGCAGCACCCCTGCCTTCAGCTCACGCCCCCTCCCTCAGTTGAGACAACTGAGGTGTTGGAGTGTTATCAGACATGGCTGAACATCTTCTGGGGCCAGGGGCACCGCTGACTGACAGGATGGATGGGTGAAAGGAAGCAAAGATCGCTCCTGATTCTTGTAAAGAATCTTGGGCAAAAAGTTCTCAACCCAACATAGCCAGCAGCTTCATACGTTGACCATCCTACTTTTATTCTGCTGAGGTTCCCTTTACCACAGTCAGGGTGTTTATAAACAGCAGACTTTTCTTTCCATGAAATTGCTGTGTGTTTAACTATCTTTCTAGGCAAGTTACAATTTTCTCATATCTTCTTGGGCAGGAAGTTTATAGTGCCTAAGTAAAACATTTTGCTACATTATACAGAGTATCATATTTTTTATTGGAAGAGGAAAATAATGAAAAATGTGAGATATGTACAGGATTTAGGGCAGAAAAAAATAATGCAGTTGGTAGAGAATTCTCTGGAGAAGAATGTGGCTGCTTCCTGAATGAAGGTAACAATTTTAGAGAATGTTTTGCTGTGACGTTAGTGACAATATAAGCTTTGTTTTAAAGTTTTATTTTCCATTTATTATTTTAAAATTTATTTTAATCAATCTTGTCTGAAAGTTGGCATTTTCAGCACACATCTCAGGATTTGGTCTGTAGGGTGAGACAAACGAAGTTTAAATGCTAGCTCCAGCATTTACTAGCTATGGGACTTGAACAAGGTCTTAAATTATTGTGAGACTCCATTTTCTCATCTATAAAGTAAAACAAACAAATCAATACAGCCTGGCTCATGTTAGACACTCAGTAAAGACAAGGATGAATGGATATTTGGGTGGGGACGTGGATGATAGTGAAATTCTGGATATATCAGAAGAAAAATATATAAGCTTAATTGTTATATAAAGTGAACAGGGTTTTTTGGTTTTTATTTGTTTGTTTTTGTTATTGTTGTTTTGTTGTTGTTGTTGTTAGCTCTCCTGGGCAGCACCAGAGTGTTAAGTGTTCTCAGGAAGAGCCTGAGACCTCAGCTGTCAACAGTGAAGAAAAGGTAACTTCACCTGCCTGGGCTGTTTGTGCCCTTTGGAGGTGGAGGTACAGGAATTGCTGGAGAACTTTGTTCTGGACTCTGAGGCATCAGCGACTTGGATCTTACTCTAATGAATCAAACTTTTGACACTTGCCCTGTGATACTGTGACACCCCTCCCTGCCTGAGAGCTCTGCAGCCAGATAGAGCCCAGCCCAGCCCAGCCAGGGGCTAGTCTTCCATTTCCCTGTGATTAGGAGGCTTCCTTTCTCCCCATCAGAAGCTGGGTGGAGAAAATGGTCCAGGAACACCCCACAGGGCAGGTGGGAGAAGCAGGCAATCTCCCTGTTGCTGGAGGGGCCCCAGGGACCATCGTAAGGGAGCTGTTCCAGTCTGCCGCAGCAAGGCTAGGGGTTCTGCTTCGTGCTGGTGAGCTGGTGATGTGGCTCATTCCAATTAGCACTGGATCTGAATGCAACAGTGTATTCTTTCCTTAATTCTTCAATTCCCCAAGTGGTCTACGGGAGAATACATTCTTTCCTTCCAGCTGGAAGCGCAGAAGTCCCCTGGGCTGTGAGGCCTGGAGATTAGTGCCGCCTGCCTTTGCATGGGAGGGAGGGGAGCCAGTTTGCCAGCAGGCATGTTGCCTGTGGGGGTTTCTGATCAACAAGGGGTGCGCTCCCTTGTCTTTGCTTTCGAATGATCTCACTAGACAGTGAATCCCTTCTGCAAAATGCTTGCAAGTCCTCAAAATAGGGGTTAGGGCTAAGCAATCAGGGCTAAGCTGATTGGTGGTCCAATCAGCTCCACCTTGGAGCAGAGAGGACATCATGACTAAGCCCAGGGAGCTAGACAGCCTGCTGGGGAAGAGACAGATATTGCAGCTCCACCTTTAGAGCTTAAATGCAGGTGACAAGGGACTGGGCTTTTCCGCCGCTCCTCCTCCCCACTCCTCCCCGACTCTTCTCTCTCTGTGACAATGATTTGGCAAAGGGAGTTAAATCATTCATTAGTAGTATATGGACATATTTTTGCATATTGTATCCTGTGACCTAGCTGAACTCACTTAACTCATTTATTCCAGTAGATTTGCCTTGTGTGTGTGTGTGTGTGTGTGTGTGTGTGTGTGTGTGCAGATCCCTTAGGGGTTTTTGTGCATAGGGTCCCATCATCTGGAACAAAGGCAGTCTTACTTCTTTCTTTCCAATCCAGAGGCGTTTTTAAATCCCTTATGAACTAGTTTTGTTGACTAGACGGGCACAGGGCAGGCATCCCTGCCTTGTTCCTGAGGGAAAGCATTCAGTCTTGAACAATTAAATGTGGCGTTAGCTGTAGGGTTTTCATAAATTCTCTTTCTCAGGTTGAGGGAGTTCCATTCCCAGTTTGTTGAGAGTTTTATAATGAATGAGTGTTGGGTTTTGTTCAGTCCTATTTTTTGAAGGAATTGAGATTTCTGCACAGTCTCTTCTTTTGTAATATACGCTGTTCTCAGTACATTCTGCACCATGCACAGTTCACTGTGTTGTTTATTTCTTTGACTTGTAAATGTGAAATCAGTCTTGTATATATTTTTTTCCAATCTTGCATTCTTAAGGTAAATCTCATTTAGTCATGGAGTAAGCTCCTTTTTTATACTTTGTCTGGATTTAGCTTGCTGATATGTATTAAGAATTTAGTGTTAATGTTTATGAAAAATATTAATCTGTAGTTTGTTTTTTAATTTTCCTTATAATGTTTTTTCCCAGCTTTGGTATCATAGTGATAACTGATTCATACAACATGTTGGAAAATGTATCATCTGTCTCTGTTATCTGAAATATTTTGTGTAAGCTCAGTGTTATTTTATCTGGTTTGATAGAATGCCAGTAAACCCACCCAAGCCTAAGCTTTTCTTAGAAGTAAATTACTAATTTTTTTTTAATTTTACTTTTTATAGGTCTATCCAGATTTTGTATTTCTTCTGGAGTCAGCCTTAGTAAATTGTATCTTTCTAGAAATCCATTTATTTTATCTAAATTGTTGGGGGGGTGTTCCCAATTTTTCAAAGTTTTTTTTATTCATGATTTTGGTAATCTGTTTTCTGTCTCAGCAGTGTAAGTTTTTGCCAATTTTGTGAATCTTTACAAAGAACAAGTTTTTGGCATAGTTGATTTGCTCCATTGTTTTTCTGTTTCCTGTTTTGTTAATTTCCACCAGAATACGAGTATTTATTATTTGTTGACTTTGACTTTATTGCAGGTTAGCCTATTTGAATTTTTCTAGTTTGTTATGGTGAAAGTTTAAGGTGCTGATTTTGAGACTCCTGATTTTCTAATTTAGTCATTTGAAGCTATGTATTCCCTCTAATTGTTGCTTTAGCTGCATGCTATAAATTTAGATACGTTGCTTTCCTTTTCAAGCAATTCAAAATATTTTCTAATTTTGTGGAGGGATTTCTTTGTTTATATATGAATTATTTAGATGTGAGTTTCTTAACTTCCCAAATACTTAGGGAGTCTCTCTCATCCAAGGGGAGAGAGAAGGGCTTCTCCCTGCTTCCAGAGGGAAGTGAGTAGGGCCTCTGCCCATGATATGTGCTTATTTTAATGAGAGGTCATGCAAGGGGCTTCTCTTTTCAATCAATTTACAATGCTGAAAATAAAGAAGCATTTGTTACTCCTGCATAGGAGTAACACTCATTTAGGCCCTGGTGACCTCAATGCAGTTGCTTTGTAGGTTTTATAGTATGAACTTATCTAACTGTGTACTGCTGATGTGCTCAGTCTCTCTCAACGCAGTTGAGCTCAACAAAAATGATAAGGAGACTTTGTTAGATTGTATCCCAAGTGTGAGACACCTACTAAGCACAAGCTGCAGTGCACTGGTAACCAGATTCAAAAGCACCCTCCTCTTCCGGGCTTGGGAAATAACCACACTTGCTTCACCTGTTCTTTCATTCAAGAGTGTCTGTACATGGCACTGACTAAACGTCAAAGGAACCACCAGTATACAAAGGGCACTGTCATTGCCTCATTCCACTTCCACATCTTCTCCCTATTATTTCCACACCCAATTTTCACCCATTTCTACCCATTTTTGTGAATAGAATTTAACTTCACCAAAGAACCAACTACCTGTTGCCACAACCCTGTAGGTACCCTGCCTACCATGTTGCCTCTCACTGTTTTGTTTGTGCTTCAGATTTTTCCTCCTCCATCTTCTTCCTCTCCTCCTTTCCTCTGGGATCTGCCATTGTTATTCACACAGACAATAATCATTGGTATGGTTACTTAAATTCTCTGTGCTAATTTCCCTTAACCGCAAAGTAGGAATGATAAGAATACCCACCTGATAAATCATGGTAAGGCTTACATGAGATAATATAAACAAAGTGCTTAAAATAATACATGCCACACAGCAAACACTCATTAATTACTCTTCATGTTATGGAAGCATTTCAGAATCTTTAAAAAATTACACGATGTTTTTTTGGTCAGCAGAAATATCAATAATAGGTATCATTTATAGTAATTAGATACGAGAAGCACATTATCTCATTAATTATTGCCATGTTTGTTTTATTGATAAGGGAACTAGGCTATAAAAAATCAATAATTCTTTGACATCACCTCTACAGTGTGTTTGGAGGGGCTTTTGATCAATTGTTGGAGTAACTAGGTTTATAAGGCACTTTAAGGATTTTATTTATTTGTTTTTAGAGAGAGGGTGAAGGAGGGAGAAAGAGCAGGAGAGACACATGGATGTGTGGTTGCCTCTCGAGCGCCCCCAGCTAGGGAGCCGGCCTGCAACCCAGGCCTGTGCCCTGACTGGGAATCAAACTGGTGACCCTTTGATTCATAGGCTGGCACTCAATCCAGTGAGCCACACCAGCCAGGGCTGTGAGGCACTTTAAACCATATGATTAAGGGTGAGTGATGTCACAGGTCATTGCCATGGAAGGATCACCCACTTTTATTCCTTCTAAGTGCATTCCTGATAGCATCACCTTCATCTGCTATTTTGGGAAAGAAGACAAGGCATGGAAGCAAGGAGTGCAGATAAAAAGCCTGGAGAGAAAATTGAGAGCTGGACCCTTGGGTTATCTTGTTCCTGAGTCTCCAAACCACCAGGATTTAGGGCACATGCTGTCTTATCTCACAGCTAAGCCTGCCAGCACTGACCCACTGTGCCCACCCAGCTGGAGGGAGGGGTCACAGAAAGGTCCCTCGTGGAGCCAAGGGCCAGGCATCGCTGCTCTGCCCTAGGCATTGAGGACTGGAGCGGTGGGTGAAGCAAGAAGGTACTCACTGAACCTGTTCACTGAGTGAAACTTTCTATCTTCCTAAAAAATTTATTTTTTGCAAAGTCCTTTGTAAGAACATGTTTTTCTCACCAGCTATCAGTCTTAGTTCCACCTGAGTCACAGACTACTTCCACCCCAGTTCTTCTACCCTCACAGTCTCTAGAGTGGTGACTGTTTCGATAAGAGAGAATCTTGATCAGAGAGGGGCTGGGCAGGGGCAGGAAGGAAAGGCTGGGCATCAGCTTGAGGCAGAGTCAAGAAGGCATAGGGACGCTGAGCATTGGGTTTTGTGACAAGCATTCATGTACAGGGGTGCAGGGGCCATTCTGGACAGGCAGCTGGGGTAGCCAGCAGAGATTGGGGTTTACTACAAGGAGAGGTAGCATGCTGAGACCCATTTTGGTGAGTGAGTCACCTGTAGCCAAAGTACTTTTTATTTTTATTGTGAATTGCTGAAAAGGCTCATCATTGTTGTGGCACCTCCTGCGGTGGGGCGCCTGCTTGCATCTGTGGAATAGATGAAGGCGTGGTCCATCTTTCTGAGAGTCTCCTGAAGCATCTTGAGGGACTATTAACACATGCCTCACCTTGGACCAATTTAATCTGAATCTCAGTCTTGGTCTTTTTTAAGCTCCCTAGAGGGTATTGTATTGTAGTTAAGAGTCGAAAGCCAGTGTGGTGTGGTTGTCTAAATTTGTTGCCATGAGAATCATGGTGGAGATTTAAAAAATCCAAAAGTCCAGTCCACACTTCTTACCATTTAAATTGGATTTTCTGAGGTGTGGCCTATTGTCAGCATCCTCAGACTCCCCAAACAGTCTCCATGACAGCCACATTTTAAGAGAGTAGTGTAAGAGAAGGAGAGGAGGAGGCAAGTGCCCAGGATGTGCAGAGCCACTGTTATTTGCAAGTTAAATATCAAGTAAAAACACTGATTTGGGGCTTTGAACAAATGGTATCGTGTCCTGATACTCAGACAAGGCTCAGCCTAGATATGAGTAAGCATTAGTGGTTCAACAATCAATGGAGAGCTAATTCCTCTTTTTTTTTTTTTTTTTTTAAATAGTACGATTCCTAGGCATTAGAAATACCAGAAATAAAATTACCTTGTATTGCTTTAGTGCCAGACTCTCACAGTAGTCTTGAGAAGCAGAGAATATTGTTCTAGATTTAGCGATTCATGTTGATATTTAAAGAAATTAGGCAACTTGCCCAAGGTTGCCCGGGACAGAAGAGCCGGTGTCAGGATCAGACCCTGGCGTGGTGACACCACAGTCCATGCACGCTCACTACACCTGGCTGTCTTTATTTTTTTGAGCTGATTGAGATATATAATTTGCATGCCTCATGTGTTTAAAGTGTACAGTGATTTGTAGAAAATCTACCAACTTGTGCAACCATCACCATATCCAATTTTAAAACATTTAATTATCCCTAAAATATCCCTCATGCCCATTTATTTGACTCTTTTTTTTAAAAAAAGAATATTGGACTAGAAATCTGAAAGCCTGGGTTTTATTCCCAACCCTGTCATTTGGATACTCTTCTGAACTCGAAGAATGTGTTAACTTCTGTGGGTCTTAGGTCCCTCTCTTTTTTCTAACTTAGAGATGATAAAGTCAAATAGAGAACTGCATAAAGAAATGCTTGGTTCCTGAGAAGAACTAAGCAAGTGGAATGTACTTCCATTTATTTATTTTTTTATATGCTGAAAGCCATTTGCACCTTCCTAGCACCTGAGTTGCAGTAACACACCTTTCCTCCTCCACGAACACCCTCCCACCATGGAGGCCAGTCTCACCATAGCCTTTGGTGTGAAGCCCGCACTAGCCGCCTTAGCTGGCGGCAGCATGGTCTGGACAGAGCACTGGTGCAGCTCCCCGCTCAGCCTGGGTCTCAGCAGTCCCCGGCCTGGGACCACGCCTGGCGCCACACGCTCCTAGAATGACCAGCTGTCTGGGAGATGCTTCATGTCCTTTCAGCAAGAGAGCAAAAATGGATGAGGTGGACCGTGGTTTATCTCAGGCCCCTTAATTAGCATTCGGATGGGGAAGGAGGCCCGAGGTTTATGACCTGCATCTAGGTCGCTGTAAGCAGTCCGTGTTGAGCTCAGCATCAGCGCCCCCGCTCTTTATTTCCACTGCTGTCATCTGCCTGTGCTGCTTTCTGACCTTCATGCAGCTTATGCCATGAACATCCTGAGGGCGTATCGTTTTTAGCCTTGTGAGTTACTCCAGCTACTCGCATTGATAGGTGTTCCCTGAAAATAAATAGGACTTGAATCATCATGAATTTCTCACCTGTCCCTCTTTCTCTACCCTGCAACATTTTGGTCTTGTCTTTAGTATCGCTACAACAGCTAGAAGTCCACGGACTTTCCACCTAGCACCTCAGTGACCATTGCTGCTTTTTGGTGACTGACCCCCATGGTATCCTTCTTACTCATGGTCTGTTTCTGCCTTCCTAAACCGCATCCATGTCTCATGGGCCCTCAGGCACACAGAGAAGATAAAAAGTATTTCGGTTGAGGACACACAAGAATAGGGAGAAAGGGGCGCAAAAGGCTGTGGTATCACAACATCCCTGTCACTGTGTCATCTTCACCTGTTTGCCCCGTAAAAGGTCAAGATCTAAATAGTAAATTCAGCAACAAAGTCACTCTCTTCACCTTAGGACACTGCTTTTTATATTTACCGAGACTACATTGTGTCAAGTCGCTAGACAATTTCAGCACAACTTTGAACACTTGTTCTCTAAAGCATGTGGGTGGTTACTGTGTGGGAGACGCAGGGCCAGGCGCAGAGGCCTAAGCGATTCTGATGATAAAAGCCAAGGAGATGAGAAGGCATGCTCAGAGCAGGTCCTGGAGTGTCAGGGTCTAAGTGACATGCGTGGGGCTTCTCAGGTGACCTTTCCAAGATTGGGGGTTAAGCACATCAATTCCTCTTCCCTCTGTCCCCAAACTCCCGCTGAACCACTGGGACCATGTGGTCTCAAGAGAGCAGCGAGGCTGCCTCCCCCTGGGCGTCAGTCAGATGTGGTGTCCCGCCAGGGAGGAGCAGCATAGACAGCAGGCTTCACAGCCCAGGGGCCGGAGACGAGTACGGATGTTATGGAGGCTCAGCCGCCAGAGATTAATTACTCCTTGGAATGTACCCTCTCACGGCCCCTGTATCTGACTGCTCATCAGTGTGGGCAGGCCCTGACGTGGTGTGGCTGCAGGGGAGTGGGCAACAGGCAGGCCCACCCTCGTTCACAGTGAGCTCGGGGCTGTACCTTCATCCTCCTCCCTCTGTCCTGCTTTTGCTGCCCCTGGCTCCCTGCAGCCTGCGACACTGTCCCTGAGGGAGACCACCCTTTTGCCCTCTTCCCGTGACTGTGTTCAGGAGCTGCGACCTCTTGTATCCCTCACAGCACCCTCCACCCCAGTGCCTGGGGCCTTTTCGTCAGTGACCTCCTTGACTACTGGGAGGTAAAGTGGAAGCAGTCTTATCTTCACTTTATGGGCTGGAAAGTGGAGGCGGTTCCAAGAAAGGACTGCAGCAAAGACAGACGCGAAAAAAACCAGGCCTATGTCTTACTTCCTGCTCTTTGCTAATTTGCTGCCTTGTGCGGTTATTTCCAACTCCCTCAGCCAGACGGAATGTGGGTGCATTTCTGGGACTTTACTATGAAGCAACACGTGTGCTGAGCATGCCTTGTGGCAGGCCCTGCTCACACCTCGTCCCTCGCAGCCTGGCGCGGGGTGGCCACCGTCATGGTCATTCGCGTTCCACAGGGACAGAGGGGTCGGTGCTGGGCGTGGGGCGTTGCATCGTCATTCACTGGCAGCTGTTGCCTGCAGGGCACAGGTCCGGAGCCAGCTCTGCACCGCACACGGTGACACAGTGCTGTGCGTTTGTCTCCCGTCATCCCCGCAGCTCTGTGGGCGTGGCACAGTCACTGGCCTTTTGCAAGTGAGGGGAACCAGCTCTTGTAGGGGAAGCTAATGGCAGGCATTTTCGTGACTCGAGCCTGATCCGTTTGCAACAGTGGTCCAGGCCCAGAAGGACATCTGAGCTTATGGTTGTGAATTGTTGTAGAAAAATATACTGAGCAGTACATTGATGTCTGGTTGTTTTCCCACTAACTTGCTTTCACTCCTGGTAAAAATAACTGGTGGCCCTTAGTATTCCCACCTGTTAACAAATAGGGTGGGGTGGAGAAAGGTAGAAGGAGGAGGAGAAGAAGGAGGAGGAGTAAGAAAAGGAAGGGAGGGGAGGGGAGGAAATGAAGAAAGGAAGGAAAACTATAACAGCCTACATGGATTGAAGGTTTATTATACTCAGAAACCATTCTAAGTACTTTTTGCATTAATTCACATGACACTGTCAATCATCCTATGAGTTAAGGTACTTTTGCTGTCTCCCCACTTTGTCGATGAGAAAATAAGAGCTTGTCCTTACACTGAACCACCTCCACCAAAATCAAAGTACTGAACTCACTGAAGCCATAGCCCACTCACTCTAGAATCCCCAGCCCCCACCACAGAGCTGGCTTGCTGCTGAGTTATGTAAATCAATAGCTGCTGAGTGATCAGTGAATGAACTCAACCATGATAAACCCTAGAATAACACTGTACAGCTCCTCCCTGAAGTTCAGAAAATGCTTGCAGATATAATATCCTATTTGATATTCACAGCAGCCCCATGAGAGAGCTAACACAGCACTCCTCTTCCTACAGAAGACGAGTCAGAGAATCAAAGGGGTTACTTGAATTATCCAAAGCCATGTAAAGCTTCCCACGTTTTATCAGGTCACATTGCAAGTGAAGCTGTGACAGCATTCCCGAAGCACCGCTGAACTAACCGAGCGTTTCACAAGCAGACACTTGACGTAATCGGACCAGAGACGTGACTACAGCAGGTCCTTAACAACTTAACTCTTGCTTCTATAAACTGGCCTGTGGTAAACTTGGTTTTGTTTTATGTTGTTTGATTTGAAGTCACAGAACCTATTGATAACATTGAGTAAGGACTCCTTGTATCTGCATATGGAGTCAATGTCTCTCCATTCACAGTCCTATGATGGTCTTACGGGGAATGCAGAATGCAGACAGTTGAGGTGGACACCCAAGTTCAGATAAACTGAATTTAGTTTTCTTTGCTTAGTTATTACTGAGAAAAGTCCTCGGTACCTAGCTAATCAGTGCATTTCCTTCCCAAAGCAAAACCTGCTCTCCGTCAGTGAAAACCTCCCATCTCAGCATACCATGCTCTTCGGGGTGCCTTAGTCTAGTTTCTTTCTGCACCCCTCTCTCCCCCCACCTCAAGGGATGAGCCTAAAGTTAGCCCGCACAGATCAAACCCCAGCTCTGCCTCTTTCTTCCTGTGTAATTGGGGTGAGTTCCTTTTCCTCCCTGTGCTCAAACCCTTCACAAGGCTATGAGAGGGTTAAACAAGTTGCTGTCCTATGAAGTGCTTGGTCTGGGTTAGCATGTAACCAGGTGTCAGGCAACTCTCAGCTATTACTGTTATTGTTTTGTTTGTTTGTGTAAGATTTTAGTTATTTTTCAGAGAGAGGGGAAGGGAGAAAGGCAGAGAGGGAGAGAAACATCAACGTATGGTTACCTTTCACCTGCCTCCAGCTATGGACCTGGCTGGAGACCTGGCTTGCAACCTGGTTATGTGCCCTGGCTGGGAATCGAACCAGTGACCTTTGGGTTCGCAGGCCGGTGCCTTATCCAGTGTGCCACCAGCCAGGGCTATTATTAAATTGTTTTTATTGCTGCTGTTGCTCCAGTACCATGACCTTCCTCAGCCATCTGCCCCTCCCCCAGGCTGCGCTACAGGACACCTCTCTGCTCTGTCATCCTCCCTGCCTCCCTTCTAAACTCTCCAACCACAGTTTCCTTTCATTGTAACTCTAAATAAAAGAACCATTTACCTTCTCACCGCTGGAACTTGGCTCAAAATAAACATTCCATTGAAAGAATTAGAAAGGTCATCCTGTCAAATGAAGGGCAGTTGATTTTTTTCTTAGAGTGAGCAGGATCACTGCCTCCCCGTCACTTGATCAGGTGCTGTTTCTGAATTGCTGCTTGGACCTCAGTCCCAAATGTCTCCCTGTGAAGGCCCCAGTGGTGCTTACTTCATCTTCCACAGCTATGATGATACAGTCAGGGGTGGCGTGTGTGCCAGGCCCTCATCTCTGCGGGCACGGCAGGGTGGGGCCCTGGTGGTCAGGGCCAGTCCTCTGCTTCTTTCCAAGTCCTCCAGCAAATGACGACTGAGCCCATCCTACTTGCCACAGAAGGCATTATGCTAACACCAGTGAATCAACAATAAATAAAGTGCTGAACCTGATCTCAAGGAACTTACTGGAGAAAAAGCTTTATTGTAGTGAAAAGATAAAGCATCATGCAAGGCAAAAGCCGTACAGTAGAACTGATTGCTCTAGTTTGTTCGCATTGAACATGTGCTGCAGGAGTCAGGAAAGAGGGTATCAGGAGAGCGTTTGGATGGACAGGTAAAGGCTGAGCAGGGAGGAGCACAGAGCTCTCCATTTGATGGAATGATGCCTGCAAAGCACCAAGACAGGAAAATGCCCTTGGTGACGTTTATTTATCAGTGTGCAGTGAGGTGCAGTTGGAAATGGAAGGAGTGACAGGACAGAGGGTCACATCATACAACTCAAATGTTATGCTGTAAGGATTCAGGTTTTACCATTACTCCAGGGTGGGTATGGTCTACTTCCTAATCATAAATGGTCATTATTTTTATGGACTTAATTGGAGTTTTACTCAGCTTTTCATTTCCCTCTTGCTCAGGGTTGGCCACGTGCTATCTCCACACTTCACAAGTCAGCTCTCCTACCAGCCAGGTGAGGATAGCTTTCTGTATTGTATAACACGTATTTTAACTCACCAACTCCTCTTTGTGGCAGGAGAAGAAAATAAGTTAAAAGATACATTCAAGGGCCACATTGCACTTGACACTTTCGTTTTCAGTAATAGGCTTTGATACTGTGATGAAGAGACATAGTGACTGACTTGAGATGGGGCCATCTGGTGGGGGAGACCCATGGATTAGGGCCCTTTCCGAAAATCAGGAGAACAACCCGGTGGCAGTGCGAGGGGCCAGGTAGGGCTTTGTTATGGGGACTTGTAGGCTCAGTTCTGTCCTTTACATCATTGCACAACAGTGAATAGGCATTCTGAAGAAGCAGGTTATGCATTAATGTGAAAACAGGAAAATAAATTAGCACAGGTAATTTAAAGCAGAGAAAATGGATAAGATTGAATTTAAAGATTTGAGGCACTAATTTATCTCATTCATTGTGCATAGTCAACATGTATTGAATGCCACATAAACAGAATCCAGTGAGTCTTTTCTGATCAGAAACAAAGGACGTGATAGCCGTCACAGAAAGGCAGCAGGCACATGCCTAGATCTGGGTCGTGCTACTGGGATACTACCTAAGAGGAGTCAGATTGTGTATGTCTTACATTTGTCAAAACAATGAATTATTAAAGGGGCTAATCTAGAACATGATCAAAGAGAGGGGTTAGGATACACCAGGTAAGGCTTAAAAAGGAAACATGCGTGCATGCACACGTACCCAGAAGCAAAGGAGCAGGTATAGACACAGTGCATGTGGCTTTGTTCTGCAGGTCAGAACAGAAGCCTCAAGCCCTGTGAAGTCACCAGAGGGTAAAGCCATCAAGTTCAGCATGCAGGTCTGTCATCTGTCTAACGAAGCCCCATGAGATGACAACCTCTTGGGTCTTTTCAGGTGGGAAGCCTTGTGTGTAAAGCAGTCAGCAGACCCTTTCGGCCTTTTTTACTAGCCCTGAGCCAAGGGAGTTCTTTCTGATTTAGGGGCCAAGCCCATTTTCCCAAGAGGGTTCAACACGTGGTACACAGCTGCCACAGAAGCCTCTGCTTTAAAATCCACAAGTGGTAAAGGCAAATGAGTAAGGCATCATGAAGAGGATGTTGGAAGGAAATATGATCATCTGGAACCATGTTAAATTGATTCCAGCTCACCCTGGGTGTTCAGTTAAAAAGAGAAGAGCTTCATTTCACTTGACTTCACACTGCCTGCTTTGTATCTGGGCTGATGTCCAGTAAAATTGCTAAAAAGTAGGGTCTGTGAGCCATTAGTGGATGTGGGTGGGGTGACAAATTAATGGAATGGTGACAGGAAGTGCATGTTGAAAAAACAACGTGATCTCAGAATAGGAAGGGGAAGAATAGGAAAAGATACATGCTACTTAAACAACCTGCGCTTTTAACAGAAGATAAGGAAAGGAAGCGGCATGCCCACCATGGCCCACAGTTCAGGCTATTCCCAATGCAAGGCTTTTAAATCATTCAGTTTCAAGGACCAAGCAAACGCATAATTTAAAAAGGATTTTTAGAGCATTTGTATCCTAGCTGTCAACTGCCATGGTATCAGGGTGATAAATGCTTCTGAATTCGCATTTAGCAGACGGAACTCAGTGAAACTGTACTTGAGTTTTCTAATCATCTGTTTCCCAAGCTCCCCATTGGAGAAGTTAGGGGTTGCCAGGATACACACTGGAGAGGAACTTGGGGTCAGGGCACAGCTATCCAAAAGCCACCCACTGCATCTCTCCAGCGGTCAGTCACGGCCCCTGGACATCATGGCTGTGTAGCTGCACCTGCTCCTCATGGACACTCCAGCCCTCGGGGTCTGTCCCCTGGCATCACAGCCTCTGAACCCCTTTGGGTTAGTGATCATGGGCACTTTCTGCCTTCATTCTCCTTTAGAAGTGAATTTATAGACACTGTTGTGGAAGAGGTGATAAAGCTGAATAAGAAAGGACTCACTATGTGGCATAATGTTCAACTATTTGCAGAACTTGGAGCCTAGTGCAGAATTCCTGAGAAGCACATTTTATAGGACATCGATTTTTGACCTTGTAGACCTGATATGTAGGTAAAAACAGGAGACAGGACAGAAGGTGCTACCAAACCTGGCCTTCATTAGATTCCAGATAAGTTCTTCTAGTAACAGTAACAACAACAATAATATAACAACCGCCATCTCTCCTGTGCCAGCTGTTGTAAACACCGACAAGGGGCGCTGTGCATTAAGCATTCTGTATACCTGATCTCAGTTGCCGAAGTCTCAGCTCCATTGTGTGTTGAGCCCTTGCCAGCTCTATAGGCATATTAAATGGACTCCCTAATATTCTCAGGGAGCTCATGAAGGAGAGACCAGAGTCGTTTTTGATTTGAAAGTCTCTGGCTGCTAACTTGGGCTTGTACCCCCAAAACCTGGAAAACAGGCTGCCCGCAGTGCTGCTCTGAAACCATAGCAGCAAAGTGACACCCCCTCCCACTGCTGCGCTTCCTCATGTTCAGGCCCTGGTGCTTCTGAGGCCTCCCTAGTCTGACACATACAGCTTTGATTTTCAAGAGATTCATGTTTATAATTGAACAACATGACCTTAAATTGTCTTAACATCATCTAACTAGAAAAGGCAGGGAAAGGAAATCGATTTATAGTCACTTATATGCAGTGCTTTTTTATTGTCTAAGTGCAATACTGCCGCTCTGTCTTATTTTTCATCCTCAGTTTACAAGTGAGGCCTCTGAGGCTTAGAGGATTGAAGTCACTTGTTGAAGGTCACATAGAGAGTGAGAGGCAGAGCCGGGATTGTAGCTTTTCCATAACCTCTGCCGCCTCAGAAACTGCATTTAAAAGAGAACCCAGAGCCTTCATCTAAGTGTGCTGAGAAAAAGTAAAGCATATCTGCCCAAGAAAGAAAACAAAAACTGAGGAAAATCCTCTTGCCCTTTGGTATTTAAACATGCTTATGTGAAAACATGAGGGTGGATGTTTTACACATGTTCGCATGAGCAGAAATTTTCTTGGGAGCCTTGGGACTTATTTGAGGTTATTTCCAATGCATACATGGAAAGCAAAAATAGGAGAAGAGACCAAAAAAAAAAAAAAAAAAAAAAGGAAGAAAAAAAAGATCTGATGGATAAGCATGTGGGAGAAACCACGAGGAATGAAGATGCAGTATAATCACAGTGCGGTGCCTGTGGGCTGAGCCCACGTGCCGGCACTGCCTCAGCTCTAGGGAACACATCAGATGGACTGAGATGACAATTTTGTCAAAGATGATACTGGATCGGCTCTTTGGATTCAGCCAGTTGGCTATAGGAACTGAAACCAGAAGTTTGCAAACAAAGTTTTGTTTTTATATTTTCAATCTTAAGTGAAGTCTAAAATACAGATCCTTTTCGTTGCCTCGGCAGACAGCCTGTCTAAGTTGGGAACCCATCAGCTGATTGGCGAGGTGCATGCCCATCAACGCATGTGATGCTTTGATGTTGAAACCATTCCATCAAATTGAACTCACTTCCTTGACTGTGTTAACCAGGGAGACAGCTCAAGAAATCAAGTCAAGGAAAGTCTTTGTCATCTTTCTTTCTTTCTTTCTTTCTTTTTTTTTTAAATGACCTATGAATAGGGATTGGGGACAGAGAATAGCATGTGTCCAGTTTCCATGCTTCCTAAGAGACAACCCCCTCTCAGATACAGGGCCAGTACCTCAGAGGGGTCAGGCATCATTTCAGCCTAACAGCTGATCGGTCTAACACCGGAACATTGTACACTCACGTAACAGGCCTGCGTCGACTCCTTGACTTTGCTAGACCGGTGGTATTAGTAAATCTCTGCAGACAGAACAATCTGACTTCCCACCCTCTTCCGTCCCTCCCAGGCTCCTTGGGAAGAGGCTGCCATGCCTGTGGCCTGAGTCCTTTAAGACCCCTATTCTTCCTCACATGTGTCCTGAACTTGAGGTCCTCATCTGCCTTAGCACCCTCTCCCGGGGCTTGGGTTCTTTGGTCCATCTGGACCGTTAGATGGTCTTTACCTTCTTGCTCTTCAAGATGACTCCCAGCTCTGAACTGCTTCTGAGCCTGTGATCTTTGCTTCCATATTTCATTCCCCCATTTGAACTCTAGAGCCCCCTGCTTGTGCCAAGGAAGAGTTTGAACACCTCTTTCTATGGAGACAGCCTCTCTCTTTCAGTGGAAAAATGATAGATGGGTCAGGTTTATTTGAATGTTGCCACCTGATGTGTTTAGTTTTGAAATATTGCTGCAGGTATTACGTACTTTGGTTCATGTTTTTTTATGTCTGATACTACCACCGACCCTAGGATACTTGTATCCCTGTCTCCTCATTCACACGGGAAAATGGTGTAAGTGATACTGAAATGGATGTCTCAGATTTACGTTAGGCATATCTAGAGCAGATTCTAAATTGCCACACCACCTGAAACATCCCCGACGTTGTGCCAAGACCAGGCAGTACTTAGAATACTGGGACAGAGTGGCTGCTTGTTTGCGTCACAAGCAGCAGCTGTGACCTCTCACAAAGGCCCCTTGCATTTCTCTCCTTGGTAGAAAAGATAAAGGCAAAGAGAGCACCATGCCCATCTCCCAGTTGTTCAGATGGACAAAACTTACGTGAACTGATGAGCTCATTTGACTGAAACAACTCGTTAGAGAACTGAAGATAGAAGCCCCATGTCCCAAATCTTAGGGCCACACTAATCCCCCCACCAACTTTTCTGCATTCATAAATAATTAATGTATTGGAATCGGCCACTAATGTTATTGGTAGTCTGTTCGTTATTCTTGTAGAGAAAATATTAAAATACATAGAAGTGCTTCTTACGCCGGTTGCAAATTTGTAACCACATGATCAGCAAGCCTGGTTTATTTAATTTTGAGTACTCAACTCTGCAGTTGACTAGGCAGACCTAACTATATATGTATGTGTGTGTGTGCGTGCGTATATATATATATATATATATGCGCAACTGATGTGAAGATGCTCATTCTCAGACATGCAAGTATTACACATCTCATCTCATTTCCCTTCTACCTACTGTCAGACTTCAGCCACAGTGTCTACCAGATGGTCCGTTTCCTAATTAGGAAGAGATCTGGTATTTATCTTTGTGACTACTTTATAAGCCCCAATTTGCTGCCAAACCCTAGGTCTCCACAGGTGGGACCAGAAGAAAAAAGCATTTTGCACTGGGTTTTTTAATTCAAACATAAATTTTTCATCTCCGCAGGAGCAATTAATTTGCCCTGCTTAAAATGACAGAGAAAACCCTTATCTTTTGCTTTTCATTCTGAGTGCTTGGCGGATGCTGTGTGGGAGCAAAGGCGTGTTGGTCTTTCCCATTTCCCTGCTGAGCCAGATGAGCTGATTTATGAACAAAATTCTCCTAATATCTACAAAGGAGTTAGTAATCTGGTTAGTTACCATTGAGTGCCAGAAGATATTCATAAGGAAAATAAAAAATTTAAGAATCTCCTTTTGTTCAGGGCTCTTAAAGATGTTTGAAAAAGCTCCACTCCATAGCTCTAATGATGTCTAGACCGGGTATTTATGATCTCATAAAGTTGTCGTTATAGCAGAAGGAAGAGAGGACTTGGAAGTAAGGCCTAGGCTCAGTGTTGGCTCTGTCTCCAGTTCCACATGTGAATCATTTGCCTTCTTTGCTGGCAGTTTCCCCACTTCTACCATGGGAACAGTAGTACCCACCCGGCAGATACGTGGTGAAGGTCAAGTCAGACAAGACTGTGGAAACCCTTTGTGAATTGCAAAACCAGATATTTCTACACCCATCATTTCATACCAAGTAACGTAACTTGTCTTCATGGAGAGTCAGTGTTGCCAGTATTTCCACAGGGTATTGTAATAGTCCCAGGAGTTTCTTAAGTAAGAGGAAAAAACTAATTAAAAACTATTTTTGGAAAATCATGGTGCTGTCCCCCAACTTCAGTTCCTTTATGTGCAAAAGCAAGTAAAATACCTGCCCTAGGATTGTTGTGACATTCATAGATATTAATGCTTTGGGGCCAATGATCAACACATAATGAGCACTATGTTTACAGTAGCTCCTCCCTCCTTTGTGTATTCCACCTGGTGGCTCCTGGTTTGAGAAAAAGCTCCTGGTGCTGAGAGGGGCAGACTCAGAGTAGGCACATCCACCCCTGTCGGGGGAGCTGGAGGCTCCAGCAGCCGGTTCCGTGACAGATCTCCCAGGATCAGAAGATCAGGGATGTGGGGATCAGACATGAGAGGAACAGGAATGGGGCCATCACTCACCTAGCCTTAACCTCTAGAACAGATTTTTCAAATGTTTTGTAATGCACACTCACATTATAAGGTAAATTTATGAAGTGACCCAGCATACATGTACATGCATCCAAAGACAAAATTTAACAAAACAATCTCTACTTTTACTGTCTTTACAAGATACTCTACTTTCTGGTCCATTCATCCTATGACCTTATTCTTTTTTAATTTTTCTATATCTATTTTTAAAAGATTTTATTTATTTATTTTTAGAGAGAGGAGAAGGGAGAGAGAAAGAGGGAGAGAAACATCAATGTATGGTTGTCTTTCATGCATCCCCAACTGGGGACCTGGCTGGAGACCAGGCATGTGCCCTGACTGGGAATCAAACCAGCAACCCTTTAGTTCACAGGCTGGTGCTCAAACCACTGAACCATGCCAGCCAGGCCCATCTTATGACCTTTTTTTTTTTTTTTTTTACCCCCCAAAGATTTTATTTCATTATTTTTAGAAAGAGGGGAAGAAGGGAGAGAGGCTGAGAGGGAGAGAGACATCAGTGTATGGTTGCTTTTCACCTGCCTCCAGCCACAGACCTGACTAGACACCTGGTTTGCAACCTTGTTATGTGCCCTGGGTGGGGAATCGAACCTGTGACTTTGGGTTCGCAGGCCGGCTCCTTATCCACTGTGCTACCAGCCAGGGCCATCTTATGACCTTTAAAAGTTAAATTTTATGACTGATAGAGGGGTAGTCATCCCACGGTTTAAAAAGACTGCTTCAGAGGCTCTTCAGGCATGACCTGCAAGACCATGACATCTGTCACTTGCTAAGAAGTCCCCTGTCCAATCAGTGACAGAGTCGGCTGTTACTGTTTTCAGATCAGAATCTAGGAGTTCATAACCAAGACTGAATTTAGAAGAGATAAAAAAAAACAAAACAGAAAAAAAAAAAAAAGTCATATCTTTCTTTTTTCTTTCTTGGACTTTCTCTTAATGACTCTTAGAAAAAAGTCCCCCAACTTCCTTCAGCCTAAATCCTAAGAATCCTTTAACAGTAATAAAAGTGTAAATCAGTCTTGCCTGCCCCCCAGCTCAGGGCCCGCACTTCAGCGAGATCTGCCCTGACTGCTGTGAGAAAGGTAAGGTCTTACACATGTGCCTGCTACGTGGGACCAGCCCAGAGCCCCAACACGGCTCTCTCTGCAGATTGTTCTCAGCACATGTACCAGTATCCCTTAGACACATAGTATGCTCTTTGTTATAATTTAATTGGCATTTAAAACGTTTTTTTAAATAGAAGCTCCCATAGAAGATGAGGGAATGAGTTTGTGGTTGGAAGGGATGCTGAGTCTCATAGCTTGGTTTCAGGGCTCGCCTTGCTGCTGTGCGAGTCAGCTTGCTTTATTAATGCTTCCTGGCCTAGAGCAGCTGCCGTGGTGTTAATGTTAGCACAGTGCTGCCATGCAGATTTGTTTTCCACGAGAAGGAAAATAACGATCGCATAGACTCGAGCCCCTGGCTTTCCTTGACTTCTGGCTTCTGTGTTCAATGGATTAAAGGTAGAGATTAGAAAGGGACTCTAGTGGGGAGGGGGGTTCACTGAGCACAGGTGGAGATTGGGGACAGCTGGGCTGGGGAATCAAGACTGAGATGCCATTTAACCTCAGCAGGAGAGCAAAGTGGTCCCTCGACTCCTAGGCATCTTAGCAGCTTTGTCAGAAGGCAGGGTTTTATTGGCCATAAATACTGGTGTCTCCCTTGTGAGTGTAGCCAAGTTCAGTTTGATCCAGGCCCAGCAGTTAGACTCAGGTGAATGAGAGGTGGAATGTGGTTAGAGTCAGTGTTTGGGGAGCTGGTATCATGGATTCAAGTCACCACCCAGCAGGTGAGATGAGGAGCGAGGCGGGGCTCAACCGCAGGTAAGGTGCCACGGGGGGCAGCTGGGAAGACCACCCTGCAGTAGGCTGGCCCTTGACGCCAGGCCGAGTGGGTGTTAGAGCCGGGGGTACCCGGGAGCCTAGCCGCGATGCTGCCTGGACTCCCACTGCCACGTTCAGGTTAGGTGCTCCGGGCGTAGGAAAGCGACTCTTCCGGGATCCTTCTTGTACGGGTGACAGTCCCCTGGGAACAGTTGCTGCTAGTTCTGGGTCAGGGAGAGTTGCTGCTGGTTCTGGGTCAGGGACAGAGAGGCTGAGTCTGTAGCCCACCAGCCAGGCTCTGCTGCGTACGAGAACGTGTCTTCGGGCTCCCTGAGCCTCACTTTCCTCGTTTCTAAAGACTACTGAATGGTCTGAAAGAGGAGAGCCCTGCTAACCATGTGGTTCATGTCCATGTCAGGGCCCAGGACAGTAGTGACACTAAGAATACTGATTCAGTCCTTGTTGTCATCATTAACATTGATTCCCCAGTCCTGGCCAGGAAGGAGCATGCTGGAACATTCTACCCACCCACTCACTGGGCTTCAGAAAATATCCCCAGGCCGGTATGAGATAGGGCGTATGGGTCAATGACCGAATCCCAAACTTCTGTCTGTTCCAGTGCAGGAAAGCCCTCTGAGCGCCCCCGCTTCTCTGTGGCCTTCTTGGCCAGACCAGCGCCAGGCCAGGGCTAGCGTGGATGTCTGGCCTCACCAGCCACTAGAGACCATTCCTCCCGAGGAAAGCAGTTCGAGAGGCAGCCGGCTGCCCACCCAGATAGCCTTTCGTGGGGAGATGCACCTGCTGCGTGGGCAGCACGGTGGCTGCTGGGCCGTCCCTCCACAGCAGGCATCCTCTGCGACCGGGCCTCAGGCCAGCGGCTCCTCATCTCCTGCGCAACATGTTTCCTCCCTCTTCTCCTTGGCCTCCTGCTAATGTCACTCATGCACCAGAGCATCCATTTTTAATCTGGCCAAACCAGTTATAAGTGGTACAGGTTGTAATTACCCAAAGAACTCCTGAAAACTAATTAATATGCAGGCCCCACAATAAAATACCCCTTTCCTTTGGCTTTCTGTTCCCACACACTTTTCTGAGGGGGCTGAGCAAGAGGGTAGCGGGGCCTGCCAGGGATGAGCACGAAGCGGCATGTCTGGTGTTTGTTAGAGGTGGCCCTGGGGCCAGTGAGAGGACCCCAGGTGGAAGCGCTGTCACCTTTTGCCATTTTGGGTGAAGTTACAGGATATCCGTGGGATTTTATTCAGTCTTTCCACTGCAGGGAGGAACTTCCATTCACTCTGGAAAATTGTGGGGCAGGCCGTGGAGAGCAGACAGCAATGTTTGGGGGATTTTAGAGGGGAAAGAAGGAGGCGCCTCCCCACTGGCCCTGGCAGCAGTTGGAACCTCCTTCGGCAGAGAAGCCGGGGAGGGAATTCAAGGGCTGACTTGTGTGTGTGCCCCACCCCCACCCCCGGGTCTGGTGAAAACAGACAATGGAATTTCAGAGTTTGCGGAGTTTCAGCTTTGGGTACCGAGACGGCTTCCCTTTGGACTAAGTGAAAACGGAAAGTAGATTCTAGAATCACATCAGTAATAAGAGCAGGAAATCAGCCCATAGGCAAGACTCACAGCCTCTCAGTTAAAGACCCCTCACTCGAAACTGCCCTTCATGTGAAGCAGTGTTCTCCTACTGAGAGCTGTCCGCAAGTTATCAGGACCAAAGGAGGAGCAGCAGTGCAAAGCTGTAGACACTCAAAGCTTGGCGTCAGAGGATGGAGGCATTTAGGGACAATTGTTATGTCAGGAAGGCCAAGGATGGTGACAGAAGGAAAAAGTGCTTTGAATCTGAATGGTAGTGAGAAGGCTCCTATTTGGGGTACCCTTCATGTTGTGGTGGTGTGTGCTTCTGTGTGCATGGTGTGGCATGTGTGTATACCTGTGTGTGTGTGTACATATACGTCTGTGTGGGGGGGTGTAGGTTTTAATTGAGTGCACAGGTGTTGTGTGTGGGTGTGTGCACATATGTGTAGGGGTGTGCCTGAGTGTGTTTATATGGATGTAGCTGAGTTTGGGTGTGCACATGTGTATCATGTACTTTGGTGCCTGTGTCTGTGGCGGGGGGCACCAGGGCGCACTAGATCAGATACGACCTCATACCGCCTTCAGCCTCCGCCTTCCCTTGCCCTTGGCAGCACATTCATCCTTAGTGCAACTGTCCACTGAACACCAGACAGGGCAGGGCAGGGCAGGGGAGGGGGACCCGCACTGGCCCTCAGGCTACTCCTGGTTGGCGTTGATGGTACGCCTGCCAGGCACAGGTGTTGTGTACCTGATGAGCGCGGGGTGGTGTGCGTGGCCCCGACTCACCTTGCCTCCCTTTTTTACCAGACTGCTGTGTGCAGTCTTGCAGTTTGGGTGGTCAGGGGTCTGTCACATCTTTGCATGTTTGTTTTTAAAGTAGAAACATATTTCTGAAGTCATCGTGGAATCATACATGAAATGTGGAGTAAATTCTAGCAATAAGGAGACAGTCCTCTTAAAAACAAGTCTTGAGTGGGAGAAGCCTTGTGTCCAACCACTTCTTGCACTGAAAATGCCAACATCTCTCCCACGAGTCGCATCCTCTCACTCCCAGTCTGCACTGGGTTGTCTGTTAGCTTGCAGGCGATTCAGGCTCTTCCTTAGTCCCTGCTTTCATGAAAAGGCCTTCTTTCTCATGTGCGTCACTGCAAGAACATTCTAACTTGCCTTCCAGTTCCCCCCACTCCTTCTACATACCTTTCCCAGGTGACCTTTCCATAGATTGAAGATGGTATCGAGTATAAATGTAGGGAGCTGCCCATAGTAGGCCTCTCTTGACCTGGGGCAAAATGGCCATGTAATACAGGTCACCCAGTGCCACCATCTAGCTCACACGTGTGTGTTGGCACCCCATGACAACAGTTTTTTTGGGGGAACTTACTGTATTTTGTATCCAATTAATTTTCCAGAATTAAATAAGCCTGAGTGGGGTTCTTGGCCCTCATTTCCCACAGATACTGTTCAATAGATAAAACAAGCGATGAAGAGCAGACACATACTATTAAATGCAATGTCCAGATCAAATCATCAGGTATGTCTCTGCCCACATTTAACACCTCCTCCCTGTACTATCAACTGAACTGTATCCATTTTGAAATGAGTACTCAATTTCTCCCAGTGTAGAATTGTCATCAAAACCTCAGTGGCAGTCCTGATGCCATGAATTACTAGCTGGATGACCTAGGGCAAATCACCAAAGTTTTTTCACTTTCCTTTATAAAAAATTGAGGTATCTTCATAGCACTAAACTCATTGGATCAAGGTAAGACCACTTTGTTCAGGACCAGACTATTCTTTGTCCCTTGGGCCGCTCCACAGGTAAATGGCAATTCTTCAGGCCCTGTTTCTCCCCATCCTCACTCTGAGAGGAGGGAAAGGCCTTTTTAAAAGTACGTGACCCCTTCCTTTAAAAAAATTCCCTGTGAAAATGTTACTGCATTTTCCTTATACTTTCATGAGAAAAATCTTATTTTTTTCACTGTGAGTGATTATCACCAGGGATGTAAATTCAAAACGAATTTAGTCAAGTTGCTGTGTAGTTAATAATTTTTGCTTCATTTTGTGAGAAAATATTGGTATTGCACTAATTTTTTAAATAGCATGCCTAATTATACCCTCATTAATGATGTCAAATATTATTACTTAATACATGGCTCCAATTACATTATTTAAATTAAACAGCTAATCTCCAACAATTTACATTTAAATAATTATGTCTAATGATAATGGGATAGTGTGCTCTAGCATCTTCCTTATGAACACAAAATAATGACCTATAATATAAAGTCTAATATCCTTTCCTTGGTCCCCAGCCTCTGCCCTTCCCTAAATGCAGACTCCTGACACTCTAAAAGGCTCCCATGCGCTGTCCACACTACCCTCTCTTGCCATGCTGGGATTTTGCATGCCCCTCTCCATCCAGGGGTGTTCTTTCCTCACCTCCTTGCCTGAATAAAGCCGGTATGTTTCCCCCATAGGGGCACCTTCCTCGCCTCCCTGTGAGGGCGTCACTTACTCCATCGCTGAGCCCCAGCTGTGCTGCCTGCCCTTGGTCCGCGGCACTCAGTGAGTCAGCTGCAGCGGCCCCCTGACCCGGCTCTCCCCATGTTCCTCCCGGGTCTTCTGTTCCCTGCCCAGCTGTAGCCTGCAGCCCATTGAGATAGATGAAAGGTGTCTCCCTCTTTTTCTTTCTAAATTAATGAATAGATTAATGAGCAAAAGATAATCCATATACAATTGATAAATATTTACTGAATGAATCAATGGGTTCAATGAATTTGTAAATTCTAAGCATTTAGTGAGCGCAGGATTTATACAGCCTAGTTAAATAGAAAATCAAAGCAGAAATAGAATACTTACATTTTAAAATCAGAAGTTAAAAACCATGGATGAAGCCATTGAGTTAAGTGAGGTAATTCCCTTCAAGTATGGATCAGATGCCTCTCAGTGGGCTGTCAGAGACTGTAGATAAGGCTTCACTGAGACCCCAGGGGGTTACTCATTAATTAGTAAGTGGAGAAACTTCTAATAGATGCTACCAGGTGATGCTAACACATCTATTTAGCCAAGCTATTTTCATTTACATTAAGCTTTTGAAAGACATTACAATAATTGCAAACATAATTTAATTTACATTATTTATGTTAACTTACAAGATCATCCTTCCTTTGTGATCATTCTTATAATACAGCATCAAGGTTTGCTAAATGATACTTATTTGCTCTTGCCTTTGGCCAAATTATGTGACCTATTTTACATCACAGTAAATGTTATTATCATACAATATATTGCAGAATGTATTTTATTATGATGCTTACAACATTATCACAGCCCCTCCTGGGGTGATTATTTCCCTTTTTGACTCCTCCTAACAAACCTCCTCTGACCCACTCCTGACAGCTTAGTCACAGTCTCCTACATCTTTTCATGGCAAGTTAGGATTCTCATAGGCTATCTTCTATTGAGTTAACATTTTTATATCTAACACAAAACATAATTGTCACTTAAAATTATAACTTGTTTTCAGTCATTCAAGCTGTGCCCAGTTAACTCTCAAATCAAAATACTCTCTGGAAGGTCATTAGTCATCTTATAGTGACATTGATTCTATCAATTAATACCGTATTCATTAAGTTCCCTTAGAATTGAACATGGGAGGGAGTAGAATGGGCATCCCTGGAGTTCACGTGCCTTCCTCCCGAAGGTACAGCCAGCGCTCTCTCATACACCTTGTGCCCAGGATTTCTCAGTAGTCAGCTTGCCTCACCTGGGAGTCTATTCTGGGCACCTTATGTCTCTTCAAATATATATTGATTATTTCTCTACTTGGCAAAGAGGAACATAACTCTCTATGTCATGTCATACCTGAGAAACATACCTGCTTCATTCTTTGTTCATCCAGTGATTTCTCCCAGTGATGTTTCATGTGACTTTATTGTCAGGAAAAATGTGTGTGATCGCAGTGACAACCTACAGAGCTCCGTAAACGTGTTACTTTGAATCAAAATAGAATATGACATCGACCAAATGGTGGTTTTTACCCCAGACCCAATGGTAGATGGCAGCGCACATGATTCTGTGCTGTGAAACCAACAGCCATCTGGTTTTCTTCCTACAACTGGGATGAGAATTCATTGCTCTGTAAACTGCCTGAAATCCCTGGGTGTTTCTGAAGGCAAGGAGATTAGATTTTGTTCTTACAACAGGATGTCCTGTGTAAAGAATTCTTTTAGTCTGTAACAATAGCAACACAAAATCCTTTTATGTGAAGCCAGAGAGCCTGATAGAAACATAGAATTTGGGAGACAGCACCCAAGATAACAAAATAGAGTCTTTAAATAGCAGTGCTGATTGGTGTTTTCTCATAGCCTCATCAGCTTCTACTGCAGCTTGCGATCTTCAGCCTTCCTGCCTTTCTCATCTTCACTGTAAACTCCATATTCTTAGTATTGATACTTCCTTCACTCCTAGGACACAGAACACAAATATCTGTCTTTGTGTGCAAGCAGAATCTCACATGAAAACACAAATTAACTTAAAGTTTTAGCAAATGATCTTGTAAAGAAACAGTTTGTCTGCAGTGTCAATTTTTAAAATATAAATTCTCTTAAACACCTCCCCTCCTTAGTTTATGAGTGTGGCTGGTGGAAATCAGGAAGGCCATAGATTTACCTGTCATCTGGGCATAGAGTGCATTTTCCTTATGTTAAGAAGGGGAATCTTTTGTCATTCCTTGATGGGTGTTTATTTGGAGCATTTTTTTGTGTGCAAGGTAAGAGCTAAGAGCGCTGAGAGTTAGAAGTTAATCCAACCTGTGAGAGAAAGTACAGTGAGTAAGACACTCAAATCAAGAGTTGTCATTTCTGGTCTACGTAATTGCAGATGCCTTTCCAAAGGAAAGAGCATCTGAACTTCACCGTAAGACCTCTGGGGGCTGAACTTACAAGTGGCTGGAAGGATGGCATTGCATGGTGAGTTGGTCAGCTAACCCAGAGAAGTATTGGTGTTGAGGGGAGAGACGAAGTTAACTTTGATGGGAGGGATTATATAGAGGAGAGTTAGAAAGCTTGGATGAGGGAATGATAGAGATCGAATTGTGGAAGCTCCTTTTCCCTCCCAGGTATGTAGTATCAAGTCTCCAAGAAAGAAGATGATGTGAACTAGAACTCTTACTAAGTTAAGGGGCAGGGAAGGTGACCAAGATGTGCTGAGAGGTTACAGAGTGGCCACTGTGAAAGAGCTTCACTTACACGTGTTTAGGATGGTGATGCTAAGTAATTTTCAGTAAAACTGTTTATATAAAGATTCTGCTTTATGAAAGTGGTTTATTAAATAGAAAATTATAAGAGCTACATACACACACAGATCCTAGGTTCCTGTAGAGAGAAAAACACTTGGCACTCTTGGTAACGGGGAAGTATTAACATTGCTAATCACCTACTGTGTGCCAGGAGCATTTATTCTTTCACTTAAAATATGGACAAACAAATCTATGGGGTGATATCATCATTCCAGGCTTACAATTGGGAAAAGAGAGACATTAGGTATTTAGGTAATTTTCTCAATATCTTACAGGTACACAAGGCATAGATGTACAATCAGCAAAGACCAAGTGGCCCTGTTCCCTTTAATTCCATGAACAAATATCAATGTATAAAAATCTGCCATACCTAGGGAAGCCCTGGGAAGGCTATGAATGCAGCCAAAATCAAAGTCATGGACTTAGTCATGATGTCTTAAAAAAGTCCAATATCATTCTCACACCACCCCCCCAAAAGAAAACATAGAAATGCATGTCCTCTTCTTACTATTACGCCCCTTAAAAGTGTTGCGTCAGTGAAAGACTTGTGATGCATGAAGGTCTTGGCAACTAGGGACCACTGGGGACTTCGCCGATTGTTCTGGGCGATGATGTGAGGTAGTCATAGCCGGCCTGATCTGTGTAGCTTAGCAGCTCGTGAGTCTGTGCGTCATTTAGTAGGCTGCTGGGCACAGCATTTAAGGGACTCTGCTCCTAGAGAAAGTGAATTAGAGGATCAGTAGCACTGTGTGAACAGCTTGTCCAAATTCTGCCCTGGGAGGCAGCCACCCAGGGGCCTCCCAGTTGCTTGTTCTCCTGTACCAAAGCCAAGATGCAGCAGGGCTGCATTTCTTTGGAAAGAGGCCTGAGGAGGAGCCCAGCTTTTTCAGGAGGGAGATGGCTGATAGGTAGGCTGGGAAGAATGTGTTGGGCACGGATGAGTGTCTGGCATTTTAAGTGTTCTCTTGCTTAATGGGGGCTGCTTCTTGAGGCCTGACATTCACCCAAGTCCCGAGCTTGGCCTCAGCATATAAAGGGAAGACAAGAGGAAAAGAGAATCTGTAAAGCCGCATTTTAACCAGTGTGAACATTGAGGTATGCCACAGTCTGGTCTTGTCCACCCTGTTAGCATGCAGAATTATTTTGCACTGTAGAAAGCTATCTTTCCCCAACCAAGAAAACAAGCAAAACAAAAAAAGCAGAACTAATTAAGAGCATCATATCTCAATAAATATGCAAATGAAAAATCAAAACAAAGAAATTCTATTGATCACATCATAAAGTTGCAAATTGCTCTTCTGGCTGGCTTGGAGGAGGAATTGCAAGAGAGAGAGGCTTCTTAATGGCCTGCTTAGGGGCTGAAGGCTGCGTTGGCAGGTTCCACTTGCGGGCCAGGGTTAAAACATTTCCAAGCCTTGTCTGCAAACGTTGTGCTGTGAGGAGGAAAGAAGAATAAAATTTTATTTGAGTTAATGTGTCACATCCTGTGCTGACATTTGCTTTCCCTCATGTCCTCTCAAGCAGGCGGTAACATGCCCCTTTTACAGAGGAAACTCAGAGGAGGTAAGTTTCTGTTTCTCACCTGAGTGAGCCAGGATTCAAAACCTCAATCACTTGTCTGACTCTGGGTTTATGTTTCGTTTCTGATTCACAGTTTTCTCTCTGCACACGCGGTTCCCCAACACCACCCAAAGTGAGTTTCAAGTAGATGTCTACAGGAGTTCAAAGCAATCAGGTGAAAAGGAGGAAATGAAATCCGTTTCCAATGTTTTCTCCAGACATTTCCCACATGTGGGTATTAAGGGCCACCCTATTGCTGGAAGCAGTGTTTGATTTCTGCATAATATTTTTGTTTGTATTTAAGGTGCGTATGGTGATTTCTTCTTAATGAAGTCATTTTTGAAAAAATGAGAGAGAGAAAGACCAAGAGTGACAATAGCAGACACCTTAGTACCATTGAAATTACTCTGACTCTGCCTTCCCACGTGCATGTCAGCCCCAGGGAGCTGAGTCTGTCAGCTGCAGAGAGCAGCTCTGAAGGGTGCTGGCAGTTCTGTTTCAGAAACCTGAGCCTCCTGTCTGCCATGTCCTGCCCTGAGAAGAAGGTTCTCCACAGACCCAGGGCTGGATTTGCTGCTCTGGCCTGCTGAGCTAGCAGGGCAGGTTCTGTGGGAGGACAGGGAGTTACCTGGTCTGAACACACAGGTTCAGATGGGGTAGAACAGTACCCATTAGATGTTCCTAACTGCTCTGGGCACGAGGGCAGTGTGACTGACAGTCCTATAGCTGGTAGGGGTCAGCCCACGTGGAACTGCTTATGACATAGGCAGTTACGTTAGGCAAAAAAAAGGAACACGTCGAAGAAAATGTTCGGAGAAGTTGCTTAAACAAAGGAAGACAAGGAGAGAAGTTTGCACTGTTCTCAGAAGATTTTAAAGAGGTGGGATGTTAGCTTTGTCTTCAGGATGGGAAGGGTTGGCAGGAGTGTTAAGGGTAATTTTTCTGCATTTTGCTGGAGCTGGGCCATTTTGTTCAAAGGAAATGAGGTAACACACTGAGGAGTGGCAGGATCTGTAGCAACCCTGGCCCCTCACCAGGGACACTTGCTACCAGCAGTTTTGTTTGTTTTTCTTGTATCCATCCCCTTTTCCTCCTTTTTTTTTTCAGTAGTTCCTGTCCTGATTCTTTTTGCTTAAATGGGATTGTGGTTTCTGTAATTTTTAATCACTTTTAATTTATTCATTGTGCTATAAAAATGTACTCTTCTTTTATCTTTCATCCCCTATTAGGTGCCAACTAAATACTTGATCACTAAATAATGGAATGAATGAATGAATGAATGAGGTTAGGCAGAATACTGGGGGGAAAACACAAAAACACTTGTCCTGAGCCCTTTTCTGCTTGGTAATATATTTGCCCCTCTTGCCATGCTCACCAATAAATAGTTGCAAATCAAGTGGCAAATCTTGATTTCTTCTCTTTCTTCCATTCCTCCATCCCTGAAGACGATTTGTCTGAATTAGTTGTTTGTGTCATGGAAAAACAAACTGCTGGCTCTTCCTGCAGTCCTACTGTGCTGAGAGGACACACTGTGCCTGATGAGGCCATTTCTCCCTTCCCCGTGCTTTCCCCCAGCGTTCCTAGTAGTGGAGTTGCTTTTGTGCTTTTGTCAAAAGTCAGCTGGTTTTTCTTGTGTGGATATGTTTCTGGGTTCTCTGTTTCGGTGTGTTGATTGACATGTCTGCTCCTGGGCCAGAAGCATGCAGCTTTGTTTCTTGTAGCCATATAATCATCTTTCCCACTCTGTTCTTGTTTTCAAAAGTATTTCAGCCATTTTTCATTCCTTCACCTTTCCATATAAATTTTAGGGTAATCTACAAAAATCTTTTTTGGAATTTTGATAGGAATTATATTAAATTTGTGGGACATCTTTATAGTGTTGAGTCCTCTAAGCTACGAATGTTTCTCCATTTATTTACATTTTCTTTAATTTTCATCTCCAGCCTTTCATAGTTTTTAGTATACAAGCATAGTATATGTTTTGTTCTCTTAACACCTAAGTATGTCATTCTTATTTAATGATTATAAATGCTTAGTGATTTTAATGTGGCCATTGTTACAAATGCAGTTGATTTTTTATGTTAATCTTGTAACCTATGACCTCATTGACTTCACTTATAGTTGTAACAAGTTAGTTTTTATTTGAAATTTTATTATTGTTCTTCTACATTCTCAAATAGAGTTAGTTTTTTTTTACTTTCCTATTTACATGCCTTTCCTCTTCTCTTGCCTTTCTGTTCTGGCTAGAATTCCCATTACTGTGTTGAATAATAGAAGTGAGGAGAGTAGACATTTTTGACTTGTTCCTGATCATAAGGGAAAAACATTCAGTTTTTTTTTTTTTACCAGTAAATATAGTATTAGCTGTAGGTTTTAAAAAATGTTCTTTTTCAAGCAGAGATAGCTCCCCTCTATTATTATATTTCCTGAAAGCTTTTATTATTAATGGGTGTCTAATTTTTTTCAAATCTATTTTCTGTACTAATTTATTTGATTATGTTAATCTAGTGGATTGCTTAGACTGATTTGTGAATATGAGAAAAGTCTTATTCTCCTGAAATTAACTCCATTTGGTCAGAGTGCATAATTGTTTTTATATAATGTTGAATTCAATTTGCTAATAGTTTGTGAAGGATGTTACATTTATATTCATGAGGGATATTGATCTGCAGTTCATTTTTACTGTCTGTGCCTGGTTTTAGGATCAAGGTAATACTTGACTCATGAAATGAATGAAAAGCATCCCCCCTTTTATTTTCTGGAGGACAATGTATAGAATTGGTGTTAATTCTTCTTTAATCATGTTGTAGAATTCTCCAGTGAAAATATCTGGGCCTAGCCGTCTTTTCTGAGAGTTTTAAGTTATGAATTCAGTTTCATTAGAAATTACAGGGCTTTTTAAATGATCTCTTTCATATGGAGTGAATTATGGTAGTTTTTTCTTTTTAAAGAATTAATTGGTCCATATCACCTAAGTTGTCAAATTTATATGTGTAGAGTTTTTTTGCGGTATCCCTTTATTCTTTGGGTGCCTGCAGGGTCTGCAGTGGTTGTACCTGTTGAATTCCTGATATTGTCATTAGTGGCTTCCTTTTTTCTTCGACAGTCTTGTTAGAGGTTGCCAGTCTTCAAGGTCTTTTTGCTCTTTGGTTTATTGAATTTCTTTATTGCTTTTCTGTTTTAATTACATTGGTTTCTGCTCTTTATTAGTACCTTCCTTATACCTGTTTTAGTAATATTCTCTCATTTAATATGTTTTTTTTAGATAGTAGCTGAGGTGTTAAAGTTTTAGGTTTTTCTAAGGTAGAACTGTCCTTACCACATGGCTCTAATGTCCCACAAACTTCGATGTTGTATTTTCATTCCCCATCAGTCCAAACATGGTCCAAAATGTAGATCGTTCTGCGTACATACCTATTATATATTCAATTTGGCAACTGTTTATTGCAAGCCTACTATGTTCTCAATACATGCTGGGTGCTCTGTAATATAATGTGAATATGAATCAGACAGAAGTGCAGGCATTATTTATAGTAAGACTCACAGACTATAAACCTTATTAAGGATCAAAGCAAATTAAAGGGAATCTGTGAAAATAATATTTCGAGGAAGAAAATGTCAGTAAGAGATGAAGGTATCGAAACAGTCCTTTGGTGGAAATTAAGATGAGCTTTTAAAAACATGCCTTACCACCTCACACCTGTCGGAATGGCAATCATCAACAAATCAACAAACAACAAGTGTTGGCGAGGATGCAGGGCAGAGGGAACCCTCGTGCACTGTTGGTGGGAATGTAGGCTGGTGCAGCTACTGTGGAAAACAGTATGGGGTTTCCTTAAAAAACTAAAAATGGAACTGCCTTTTGATCCAGCAATTCCACTACTTGGACTATACCCAAAGAATCCTGAAATACCAATTCATAAGAACCTATGCACACCTATGTTCATAGCGGCACTATTTACAATAGCCAAGTGCTGGAAACAGCCTAAGTGCCCATCAGTGGATGATTGGATCAAAAAACTTTGGTACATT